>CAMXCT020004365.1:0-13103 GCA_947184155.2 Cladocopium goreaui
AGCAGTAGTAGTAGCAGTAGCAGTAGCAGTAGCAGTAGCAGTAGTAGGTGGGGGAGGGGGGGAGGGGGTGTGGATTTGATTCAGGCGAAGCAAAACCGCGCAGCAAGAGAATAAAGGAACAAGCACAAGCCAATAACAGAAACAAGAACAACACCTTCCAATCAGACACGTTGGCAGGCCTGTGGAGTACATACATATTATTTACATATCATTACATGTTATTTACATATTATTAAAATTTTATTTGCATCTTATTCACATATTATTTGCATATTACATACATATTATATGCATACCTAGGTATACATACATACATACATACCTACCTACCTGCCTACCTACCTACCTACATACTTACATACCTACATACCAACATACCTACCTACCTACTTACATAGGTACCTACGTACCTACGTACCTACGTACCTACCTAAAGACAGAGACAGACAGACAGACAGACAGACAGACAGACATACTTACATACGTACATACCTACACACTTTTTTACCTACATACTTACATACTTTCATGCTTTCATACTTACGTACTTACGTACTTACATTCTTACATTCTTACATGCTTTCATACTTACATGCATACATACATACATGCATACAGACATACATACAGACTTACATTCTTACATGCTTTCATACTTACATACTTGCATACTCACATGCTTACTTGATATATACATATATATGCAATAAATACATGTATATATATATATACATATATATATATATATATATTTATATATATATCATTATATATATATATTAAAAAAGATAACATATACATATATGTTTTACATATACATATGCATATACATGGTTTTCCTCGGTCCCTAAGCATGAATTTAGAATCACTGTAAGTTATTCCAAGCAAAACTGAAGACTGATGACTGAGGACTGGAGAAAAAGATTTGATACCTTTCTAGAAAAAAAACGCCTCTCTCTAGTTGATCCCCTATTCCTTTGTACGGCGGCCCCTGCGATACACAATCTGTAGGTTTTTCACTGCCATGCGTTATTCCTGAATGTCGGCAGGGATAAATTCAAGGCCAGATTGAATGCAACATGTGGACTTGGTTCATGTGCACGAGTCACTCTACCAAAGTGCCCTCCCTGTCTTCAGGAGGGAAGGCTGGGTCAGCGGGCTCGACCGGTGCAAAGCTTAGATGGGGATGCTAGGATATGCTAGGGCTAGGGTCATTGAGACTGCATCGTTTGAGCTTGTGGCAGCTCATGTGCAGAATACGAAGGCAAACCCAAACGCGGGTAATCCTTCAAACAGGAGACCATACTGGGTCCGTGCGTGATACAGCGCGGGTTTTGTACGGTTTTGTTTGTTTCATGGTCTTCTATACTTGTCATACAAACAGGCTACGCCCCCTGCCGCCGACCCCAGTGGGCCAGCAGAAACAATAAAGAACCAAACAGATCTGGTTCACTTGAGAAGCACTTTGCAATCATGCAAATGCAGTGCATGCATTTGCGGGGAGGAAACTAGTCAGATTAGTACGTGGGGCTCTTACCGCTCGCCGTGCAGTGGTTCCTCATTTATCCATGCAAACAGAAACAGAGAAGCAATCACCAAAACAAAAGAGGACGAACGTGATACTGCACAAAATGTCGGCCACAGCCATTTCTGTAATTATTAAAATTTCTTCGCTCATACACCATTGGCCTCCTTGCTTCACTACATTTACAAAATCCCGTGACTGAAAGCCTCTGACCTCACTAACTCCAAGCGATCAGGCCTTCAGTCCTTTGAATGCTACTGCGTGACGAAAACGGTCCCCAACCGGCAGCGGCCAGTGCCTAACGTTACTTTCTGAACCGACAAGAAACTAGCTTCAAATTGGCCTGCTGTTGGCTCTTGCACTTCCCTCTTGCCCAGGCCCCAGCCTGTTCACAGCGGTTTCCAGGATGCTTCCGAAACAGCAATGCGCCATGGTACTGCGTGACCAAATCACCATGCTACTGCGCGACGAAAACAGCCAACTGGCAGCGGCCAGTGCCTAACGCTACTTTCTGAACCGACAAGAAACTAGCTTCAAATTTACTTGTTCTCAGCTCTTGCACTTCACTTTTGCCCAGGTCCCAGCCTGTTCACGGCGGTCTCCAGGGCGATTCCGAAACAGCAAATCACCATGATACTGTGTGACGAAAACGGTCGCCAATCGGCAGCGGCCAGCGCCTAACGTTTCTTTCTGACCCGACAAGAAACTAGCTTCAAATTTGCGTGTTCTTACCTCTTGCACTTCCCTCTTGCCTAGGTCCCAGCCTGTTCACGGCGGTCTCTAGGGCGCTTGCCCGAAACAGCAAATCACCATGCTACTGAGTTACTGCGCGACGAATTTGCATGTTCTTAGCTCTTGCACTTCCCTCTTGCCCAGGTCCCAGCCTGTTCACGGCGGTCTCCAGGGCGCTTGCGAAACAGCAAATCATCATGCTACTGCGTGACGAAAACGGTCCCCAACCGGCAGCGGCCAGTGCATACGTTTCTTTCTGAACCGACAAAAAACTAGTTTCAAATTTGCTATAGTTTTTATGTTGCGCTTCCCTTTTTCTGAACCGACAAGCAACCTTTCCTATCGGGTTTCCCTCTTCGTGGTTCTTGCGCTTCTTCCTTGCCCAGGCTCTTGCGTTCTTTCTTGCCCAGGTCCCTGCTTCGAATTTCGCTGTTCTTGGCTCTGCTCCGGTTTTCCTTGCGGCTCCTCTTATGCGCTCCCCCTGCCGTCGGCTGGGGTCGGCGGATAATACGATGTGAGTTGGAATCATTTCATTTCAGCCTCTAGTTTTGTTGTGACAATGTGCACTTCGGATTCCGCTGTTCGCACCTAAGTACGCTAGCGGACGTCGCGAAGGTCGCGCAGGGGTCGGACAGGGCTGCTGAAACTTCCAGCGCCACAACCCACTGTGTGGCATGTTTCGGCCAAACCTTGCACGATAACAATTTCCACATCGCGGTGTGCCAGTGGGATATATGCCTTTAGGGATACGAATTGATTTTTAATGAATTTTGCCAATGGAATCTTGCTTCTTGCTCCGCTTGCATTAGCGGCGCTGCGCCACGGGGATTTGCGAATCCTTCGACTTCACTCACGCACCGGCGCCGTTGGGATATGCACTTCAAAGCTCCCAATGCTGTATAACTACCCCCTGCACGCGCAAAATCTCATGAAGACCAAACGCTTTCTGCGGAACGTGCGCTCAATGATTTTTGATGAATTCTGGGTGACTTTTCGCGACATGCCTGACTTCACGCGTTCAAGCCATGCCCACACGGGCATGCCTGACGTAACACTGATACACTGGAACCGGCTAGAGACCAAGCCTCATCACAAGCAGTCGTGATGTAGAGCCGCACCGCCCCAGTTGCAGTATGTTGCAGTTTTGCCAAGTTTGATCGCAAGGAACATGTTGTGATTCCAGAGCCTGAAGAGTATCCAGAGAGACTTGTCCCAGTCCCAGCTCCACAACTCAGAGTGAGATGACCTGAACAGAAAGAACATCATGAAAGAGCACAGGTTTGCAAGTTTTGGCATTCACTTGCTTTGCGTGTCATGTATGGCAAAAGTTGGGACCCACACAAAAATCCTGCTTTTGAGCATCAAAACCCGGCTTTGATCCGGTACTGTAGGACAAATGGGTCGTTTCGACAACGGTTTTATATGGTTTTATCACATTTTATGACATGCTTGCCGGATAGTTAAAGGTTTGGACTGTTTTTGTCGCCATACGCTGTCATTTCAGCGAATGGATTCCATAAGCAGTTTTTCGAATGTTTTCGACCCATCTCCCTACCTTTTTTCACGACTAGTAGTACAGTTACCGCCAGTGCGATGCCTGTGTGTATGTACACATATCTTACATATATAATCGTGTATATATATATATATACATTTACAATTCACGTACACATACAGACATATACACATAAATATGCACATATACACGCATGCATATACAAGCACACACATATTCACGCATACACGTACACACACACACGTACACACGTACAGACATAAAAACATGCCTTGCATTGCATCGCATTGCACTGCATTGCATGAATTAAATATATCACATTACATTAAATTACCCGACATCACATCACATCACATAGATAGATATGATATAAATAGATACATCGAGTGCCTCTTTTGAACCTGAATTGAGGTGGAACGCTTGGTGAGTGGTTTTGAGGCTGATGGTGTTGAGACGGAGGTAAAAGCACCGGGTTTCAGACTCTTGGCAAAAACAAAAATGAGATTGGTTCAAGTCGGCACGGTCTGATATACAGATACTGATGCACGAGTGCTCACATCACAGCATTGTTCCGTACTGTACAACTGATTTTCATTGCGTTGCAAATAGCATTCTTAAGGCGCTAAAGTAAGTATGCTGAAGTTTCAAGTTGGCCTGATCTGAGCTGTGCTGAGCCTTTCCGAGGCTTGAAGTTGCTATGCCGGGAAGCCTCGAAATCAAGGCTATGTGTTAGCCTATGTTAGAGGAGCTCTTGTGTGTTAGATAGGTAGCACATGGCAAAAAACAGCAGTGATTGCAGACACAGAAGACTGTTCCTTAAAAATCCTTATGTAAATGATCAAAAAGGGGTGATACTGGTGTCATTTTCTACATTGTGGATTGAGGATAGTTTTGGTCCTACTTCATGATACTCGTTCCATGTGCATTAGTTATACTGTGCATGTCATGGTTCAGCACTTCAGTATGCCCTCGTTGGTGATCACGATCATGCTTCAACACTCCATTTGCCATAGCTACGTAAGCGAGCGAACAAAGTAATTAGTGATTGAACCTGCATTAGAAGAATGAGTTTCTCCAAAACTCGCAAAAATCAACAACTCATGCAGCCCAGCGATCCTACATTGGGAAAACATCCACTTGCAAAAAGTGATTCGAACAGTCGAGCTGGCAAAGCCTCCAGAAACGACATGAGATAGGTCAGTTGCAAGTATGTACAGTATATAACCTTTCATACAAGATGATGAAGAATCTGCCATGCACTCATACGCCTTCATTTACGATCATCTCTGTTTTAGTATGTCACTTTAAGGACAGTTCAACACTTTGTCAGCGTTAAGTTAAGATAAATCTTGTAACGTCGGAAAGCTGTCATTCTGACGATGCGTTGTCACATGCCCATCAGGATTGTTTGGCCATCAAGTTTAACGGCGTGTGCAGCTCGCATCCACTCTGTATGTGAAATGATTGGCTGACGAGAATATTTGTTCCTGATTCCTTCAGAATCCCTCAGCAGTCGGCCTTCTGAGCAAATGCTGGAGGCGTGGCCCTCGACTCTCTCATCACATCGTATGTTGCTGGCAACTCAGAAATGTGAGATTCTGTTCGATTCTGTAAGGATCGCACTCGCATTGAATCTTTGTGAATACCAAATTTTTCGAGAGTTACCAGGTAGCCTAGAAAAAATAAAAATACACCCACCTAGAAACAGTGCCTTACCACCCTGTAAGATGTTGTAAGATGTTGTAAGATGTTGTAAGGGGTCCCCGGTTCAAAACGCCGAGTTTATTTCAAAGCAAGGTCCTGAGTGGCAGGGCTCCACACTGCACGAGGAGATCATAGTCACATCCTTGGGACAATCTGAAACGAGGTACTTGCGCAGGTAGTCCCAAGCGGGGGATCTTGAGGTTTCAGAGGATATAAACGGATAAATGATGATAAATGGAAATCAAAGCAAAACTGGGAAATTCACGCGGTTTATATTTATTCATATTCGTCTTTCCATTCATGACAGAAGCAGCTGAGTTATTATACATCTTGTCCAGTCGGAATATGTCCGGGGGTCCATGGGTTTTGTCAGCTTTGAATGGACAAGGCATGGCCAGGCAATCGGCGTAAGCAAACGGAACTGAATCAAAACTGAATCGATACAGTTCCAATATGAGCGCACTTGACATGCAGATTAATGTTGGATCCTGATTACTGTCGGCCCGCTCCCGTTTACAAATTTTAGGTCCTCTTTAATGTGGATTTTTTTTAGGATTTCGATCCTGAATAGTGTGGAATCAATTGATTTTCGATTCATTTCAATTTACTTTCAATTGATTTTCAATTGATTTCAATTTACTTTCAATTGATGTCAATTTACTTTCAATTGATTTTCAATTTATTTCAATTGATTTTCAATTGATTTTAATTTACTTTCAATTGATTTCAACTTGCTTTCAATTAATTTCAATTGATTTCAATTGGTTTCAATTGGTTTCAACTTGCTTTCAATTGATTTCAATTTACTTTCAGTTGGTTTTCAATTGATTTCAATTTACTTGGAATTGGTTTCAATTTACTTTCAATTGATTTTCAATTGATTTCAATTGGTTTGCAATTGATTTCAATTTACTTTCAGTTGATTTCAATTGATTTCAATGCTTTGCAACTGAAAATCAATTTACTTTCAATTGATTTTCAATTTACTTTCAGTTGGTTTCAAATAGAAATATCGTAGAAGTACCATAGAAATCCCTTTTAAATCCCATAGGAATCTCATAGAAATATCATAGGAATCCACTGGAAAGATCATAGACATATCATAGAAATCCCATAGGAATCCAATGGAGATCCCATAAGAATACCATAGAGAATTCCCATAGCACCCCTTCAGAAATCCTATAGAAATATCATAGAAACACCATGGAAATCCCATAGGAACCCAATGGAAACCCCATAGACATCCTTTTGGAACCCCATAGGAATCCCATAGAAATACCATCGGCACCCCCTAGAAATCCAATAGTAGTCCCAAAGAAATACCATAGAAATACCATGGAAACCCCACAGGAATCCAATAGAAACTCCATAGAAATATCACAGAACCACCATAGAAATTCCAAAGAAACCTCATGGAAATCCCAAAGAAATACCAAAGAAATCCTCTAGAAATATCATAGAAGTACCGTAGAAATCCTTGTTTAAATCTCATAGGAATCTCATAGAAATATCATAGGGATCCAATAGAAAGATCATAGAAATATCATGGAAATCCCATAGGAATCCCACAGAAATCCCATAGAAAGACCATAGGTAGAACATGGAAATAGCATAGGAACCACAGAGAAACCCCATAAGAATTCCCATAGTAATCCCATAAAAAATGCACATAGAAACATCATGGAAATACCTTGGAAATCCCACAGGAGTCCAATAGAAATCCCACAGGAATCTAATAGAAACCACATAGAAATATCATGGGAACATCCTAGAAATACCATAGAAATCCCATAGGAATCCAATGGAAATCCTATAAGAATACCATAGAGAATTCCCATAGCACCCCTTCAGAAATCCCATAGAAATCCTTTAGAAATATCATAGAAACATCATGGAAATCCCATGGGAACCCAATGGAAACCCCATAGACATCCTTTTGAATACCCATAGGAATCCCATAGAAATACCATCGGCACCCCATAGAAATCCAATAGTAGCCCCCAAGAAATATCATAGGAATACCATGGAAACCCCACAGGAACCCCACGGAAATCCCATAGAAAGATCATAGAAATAACATGGAATAGCATAGGAACCACAAGGAAGCCCCATAAGAATTCCCATAGTAATCCCATAGAAATATCATAGAAACATCATGGAAATACCTTGAAAATCACACAGGAATCCAATAGAAACCCCATAGAAATACCATAGAAACATCATAGAAATACCATAGAAATCTAAGGGGGATTCCATAAGAATACCATAGAATTCCCATAGCACCCCTTCAGAAATTCCATAGGCATCCCATAGAAATACCACAAAAGAAAAAAGCTTTAGCAAGGGAAAGGGTAAAGGGAATGTAATAAGGCATCATATATTTTGGGAAATTTTGCATTTCTGGGAATTCCAGGTGAAAGAAACTAAGAAAGTAAAAGAAAATAAGCTTTAGCAACGGTAAAGGGAATGTTTGGAAAAAATCGCCACAGGAAGCAGCTGGACACAATAGTGGGCCCCCCAAAACAAACATACTATTGTGGATCAGGGTTGGTCATGGACTACCCCCTTGAAAAATTGTTTGGGCGCTTTTTTTAATTAGGTTTTGAAAAGGCATCCTATATTTTGGGAAATTAGGCACTTCTGAAAATTTCAGGTGGAAGAAACTAAGAAAGTAAAAGAAAAAAGCTTTAGCAAAGGAAAAGGTAAAGGGAATGTTTGAAAAAAAATCGCCTCAGGAAGCAGCTGGACACAATAGTGGGCCCCCAAAACAAACATACTATTGTGGATCAGGGTTGGTCATGGACTACCCCCTTGAAAAATTGTTTGGGTGTTTTTTAAATTAGGTCTTAAAAAGGCATCCATATTTTGGGAAACTGGTCACTTCTGGGAATTTCAGGTGAAAGAAACTAAGAAAGTAAAAGAAAAAAGCTTTAGCAGAGGAAAACAAGGTAAAGGGAATGTTTGAAAAAAAAAATCACCCCAGGAAGCAGCTGGACACAATAGTGGGCCCCCAAAACAAACATACTATTGTGGATCAAGGTTGCTCATGGCCTGCCCCCTTGAAAAATTGTTTGAGTGCTGTTTTTTTCCCGAGAGCGTCTGAGCGAAGGGTTCTTCTAATAGTTGTGTCTGTCATTTGCGTCTGTCATACATCTTCACATCTTCACATCTTCACATCTTCACACTCACACACTCACATCTTCACATCTTCACATATTACATCTTCCTCTTTACATCTTCACATACATCTTCACACACACACATCTTTACATCTTCACATACTCACATCTTCTCTTTCTCTCCCTCACACTCACATCTTCACATCTTCACATCTTCACTCACATCTTCACACTCACACACTCACATCTTCACTCACATCTTCACATCTTCACATACTCACATCTTCTCTTTCTCTCTCTCGCACTCACATCTTCACATACTCACATCTTCTCTCTCTCTCTCTCTATCTCTCTCTCTCTCTCTCCTCTTTCCTCTCTCCTTTCTCTCTCTCCTTTCTCTCTCCCTTTTCTCTCTCTCTCGCCTTCTTTATCTTTCTCTCTTTAGGCCGAGGGTGGTGCCGGCGGGGAGTCACGAAACGTGAACCCTTTCGCACGAAATGAGGATCGATCGTCAAAAACTGAGGTAAAATTGCGATTTTACTTGTCCTGGAGCAACCCTTTCACACGAAATGCGGGTCGATGTGCAAAAACTGAGGTAAAATTGCGATTTTACTTGTGCCGGACTTGTCCTGGAGCAACCCTTTCGCACGAAATGAGGGTCGATCGTCAAAAACTGAGGTAAAATTGCGATTTTACTTGTGCCGGACTTGTCCTGGAGCAACCCTTTCGCACGAAATGAGGGTCGATCGTCAAAAACTGAGGTAAAATTGCGATTTTACTTGTGCCGGACTTGTCCTGGAGCAACCCTTTCGCACGAAATGAGGGTCGATGCGCAAAAACTGAGGTAAAATTGCGATTTTACTTGTGCCGGAGCAACCCTTTCGCACGAAGCGAGGCTCGATGTGCAAAAACCGAGGTAAAATTGTGATGTAATTGGTGTTGGATGTAAAAGGGTGTGAGTGAAAGATCTGCTTGTAAAAGCTGTTTGTGTGTAAAAGTGTTTGTGCGTAAAAGCGTCTGTGTGTAAAAGCGTCTGCGTGTAAAAGCGTCTGTGTGTAAAAGTGTTTGTGTAAAAGTGTTTGTGTGTAAAAGTGCCTGTGTGTAAAAGCGTCTATGTGTAAAAGCTTCTGTGTGTAAAAGCGTTTGTGTGTAAAAGCGTCTGCGTGTCAACGCTTCTGTGTGTAAAAGCTCCTGTGTGTAAAAGGGTCTTTGTTAAAAGTGTCTGTGTGTAAAAGCGTCTGTGTGTAAGAGTGTCTGTGTGTAAAGCGTCTGTGTAAAAGCGTCTGTGTGTAAAAGTGCCTGTGTGTAAAAGCTTCTGTGGGAAAAATCTTTGTGTAAAAGCGTATGTGTAAAGGCGTCTGTGTGTAAAAGCTTCTGTGTGTAAAAGCGTCTGTGTGTAAAAGCGTCTGTGTGTAAAAGGGTCTGTGTGAACGTGCCAGTCTGTAAAAGCTTCTGTGTGTGAAAGCTTTTGTGTGTAAAAGCTTCTGTGTGTAAAAGCTTCTGGGTGTAAAAGCTTTTGTGTGTAAAAGCGTCTGTGTGTAAAAGCTTCTGTGTGTAAAAGTGTTTGCGATGCAAACTATTGTCTTGCACTTCTGCTATTTTGTCTTGATACTCCTCTTCTCGACTGCCTATAACACATCTTTGATATATTGTTTTGTAATATGGTGTCTCCATACTAACAAGAGAAGACCCTGCTCCTCTACGCTCTCGGGCCATCCGTCGTCTAGTAAATTTGGTTTTAACAAGGAATCATATATTTCAGGAAATTGGGCATTTCTGAGAATTTCAGGTGAAAGAAACTAAGAAAGTAAAAGAAAAAAGCTTTAGCAAAAGAAAAGGTAAAGGGAATCATGATAAAAAAAAATCGCTTCAGGAAGCAGCTGGACACAATAGGGGGCCCCCAAAACAAACATACTATTGTGGATCAGGGTTGGAATTTCAAGTGAAAGAAATTAAGAAAGTAAAAGAACATTTTAGGACCGGATAACCCCACATGTTAACAATTTCTCCAGACTTAGACTGAGCATAGAAAGCAAGAAGGGAAGAGGAAATATGAGAGTGATGGAGGGGTGATGGTGGATGAGTTTGTGTACCTGTGTGATGGCGGGTGTCACCGGGTGCGTGGTTATGCGTGTGTATGGTCATTTGGTGATATGGCGATATTTTTGCGACACATATATAAGAATCCGATGATGTATGTTTCAGTTACTATGTATATTTAACCCTCCCGTCGCTCCGCAGAATTTTTTGCTTCTAGGCATATCGGTTGTCCAAGTGCCAAAGACCAGCATCATGACCTGAGCAGACACAGCATGAATAAACAAGCCATGATAAGCTCACAAGCAATCAATCTGAATGAGCTGAGTTGATATACATCGCCGTGCCCTGCTTCTGAAGAGCCATACGTTTTTTTCTGGTCAGCGAGGTCAACAAGTCGCGTTAAATTTGGACAAAGCTGACGAAAATTCAGCAGTCAAACGCGAGAAATCTCTATGCCTCATTGCCCACAGCACGCGGAGCTAGGAAAATCAGCAGGACGCTTTGAGCCCAGTCTCCGACTGAGTGTTGTGTGTGAGTGTTGTGTTTATGAGTGTGTGTTGAGTGTATGTGTGTGAGTGATGTGTATTGGGCGTGTGTGTGTGTGTGTGTGAGTGTGTGTGTGTGTGTGGATGGAGGAGTAGGAGGAGCGGGAGGAAGGAAGGAAGGAGCGGATACAGAACTAAAAACAAAAAAACCACACGTCAATGTGGGCGTTACATCATTCCACACAACCTGAGCACAAAGCAAGAGTTGTACGACACTCGCCGAACCTCTGGTTTTCAGTGCTGTATCCGCACAGGTACGCAATGGAGACAGCTGCTGTTTAATGCAGAAGTTGTGTGAGTCAAATCCAACTCGCCGAGCCTCTGACCGAAATAGCACTTCGGCTATGCAATGGAAACGGCTGCGGTCAACATGCAACTGCAGACACACAAAGTGAGTGTGTGTGATTGAGTGCGTGTGTGTGTGTGTATGTGCATCTGTGATGTATGTGTGTGTGTGAGTGTATGTATGTGATGTATGTGTGTGATGTGTATGTGAGTGATGTATGTGTGTGTGAATGTATGTGTCTGATGTATTTTGCCACGCACAAGCCAGCGGCAACCAAGTCTGTGTGTGTGAATGCAAAGTCAAGTGATGTGTATGTGCCTGCCACGCGATGTGAGAGTGTGTGTGTGTGTATCTGTGTGTATCTGTGTGTATCTGTGTGTATCTGTGTGTATGATGTATGTGTGTGGGGTGTGTGTGTGTGTGTGATGTATGTGTCTTTGTGAGTGTATGTGTGTGATATATGTGTGGTGTGTGTGAGTGAGTGTATGTATGTGATGTATGTGTCAGTGATGTGTGTGTGTGTGTGTGAGTGGTGTGAAGCCACCGGCAGAGCGACAGAGACCAAAGGACGCCAGAGGGACGCAGGGACGTACAGCCGAGCCCTTGGCAGTGCACACTTTCCCACGCCTGCCACGCAAAAGCAACCGGCAGAGTGGCAGAGACCAAGGGACACCGGACGGACGCCAGAGAGACACCGGGGTGTACAGCCGAGCCCTTGGCAGTGCACATTGTCCCACGCCTGCCACGCAAAAGCCAGCGGCAGAGCGGCGGAGACCAAGGGACACCGGACGGACGCTAGGGGGACACTGGGGCGTACAGCCGAGCCCGTGGCAGTGCACAGTCTCCCACGCCTGCCACGCAAAAGCCAGCGGCAGAGCTGCGGAGACCAAGGGACACCGGACGGACGCTAGGGGGACACTGGGGCGTGCAGCCGAGCCCGTGGCAGTGCACAGTCTCCCACGCCTGCCGAGCCCTTGGCAGTGCACAGTGCCCCACGCCTCCCACGCAAAAGCGACCGGCAGAGCGGCAGAGACCAAGGGACACCGGACGGACGCCAGAGGGACACGCCTGCCACGCAAAGCAACCGGCAGAGCGGCGGAGACCAAGGGACACCGGACGGACGCCAGAGGGACACCGGGGCGTACAGCCGAGCCCTTGGCAGTGCACAGTGTCCCACGCCTTCAACGCAAAAGCCACCGGTAGAGCGGCGGAGGCCAAGGGACACCGGTCAGACCAAGGGACACCGAACGACGCCAGAGGGACACCGGGGTGTACATCCGACCCCTGGGCAGCGCACATTGTCCCACGCCTGCCACGCAAAAGCCAGCGGCAGAGCGGCGGAGACCAAGGGACACCGGAGAATGAGAGGGACACCGGGGCATACATCCGACCCCGTGGCAGTGCACATTGTCCCACGCCTGCCACGCAAAAGCGACCGGAGACCAAGGAACGCCAGCGAGACACCGGCGGACACCGGGGCGTACATCCGACCCCGTGGCAGTGCACATTGTCCCACGCCTGTGAGTGATGTGTAGTGCGTGCGTTCGCGCACGCGTTCGTGCGTTCGCGCGTTCGTGCGTTCGTGCGTGCGTGCGTGCGTGCGTGGGTGGGTGCGTGGGTGCGTGGGTGCGTGGGT
>CAMXCT020004365.1:13561-16061 GCA_947184155.2 Cladocopium goreaui
CACGCGCGACCAAGCGGGCCCAAGCGCGCCACCCAGTGCCATGAGTGCCACGCCTGCCACGCAAAACGACCGTGGATGTGAGATTGTGCCACGCGTGAAACCAAGGTGGATGTCACCAAGTGCCACGCCTGCCACGCAAAGTGCCGCGGCGTCATGCGCGACCAAGCGGGCCCAAGCGCGCCACTCATTGCCATGAGTGCCACGCCTGCCACGCAAAACGACCGTGGATGTGAGATTGTGCCACGCCTGCCACGTGAAATCAAGGTGGATGTCACCAAGTGCCACGCCTGCCACGCAAAAGTGCCGCGGCGTCACGCGCGACCAAGCGGGCCCAAGCGCGCCACTCAGTGCCATGAGTGCCACGCCTGCCACGCGAAATCAAGGTGGATGTCACCAAGTGCCACGCCTGCCACGTGAAATCAAGGTGGATGTCACCAAGTGCCACGCCTGCCACGTGAAATGAAGGTGGATGTCACCAAGCGCAACGCCTGCCACGCAAAAGTGCCGCGGCGTCACGTGTGACAAGCGGGCCAAGCGCGCCACTCATTGCCATGAATGCCACGCCTGCCACGCAAAACGACCGTGGATGGGAGATTGCGCCACGCCTGCCACGTGAAATCAAGGTGGATGTCACCAAGTGCCACGCCTGCCACGCAAAAGTGTCGCGGCCTTACGCGCGACCAAGCGGGCCCAAGCGCGCCACTCAGTGCCATGAGTGCCACGCCTGCCACGCAAAACGACCGTGGCTGCGAGATTGTGCCATGCCTGCCACGTGAAATCAAGGTGGATGTCACCAAGTGCCACGCCTGCCACGCAAAAGTGCCGCGGCGTCACGCGGGACCAAGCGGGCCCAAGCGCGCCACTCAGTGCCATGAGTGCCACGCCTGCCACGCAAAACGACCGTGTGTGACAGATGGTGGTTGACAAAGTCAGATGGTGGTTGACAAAGTTGTGTGTGAAAGATGGTGGTTGACAAAGTTGTATGTGAAAGATGGTGTGTGACATGTGGTGTATGTGAAAGATGGTGTGTGAGAGATGGTGGTTGAATGTGGTTGACAAAGTTGCGTGAAAGATGGTGTGTGACAAAGTTGTGTGTGAAAGATGGTGGTTGACAAAGTTGTATGTGAAAGACGGTGTGTGACAGATGGTGGTTGACAAAGTTGTGTGTGAAAGATGGTGGTTGACAAAGTTGTGTGTGAAAGATGGTGTGTGACGAAGTTGTGTGTGGAGGAGGCGGGAGGAGGAGGCGGGGAGGAGGCGACCCGGGATACAGAATCAAAAACAAGAACCCCACACAAAGTTGAGGGGAACAAAAATATTTTAGGATCAATATTGCTCATAAAAAACGTTTGTTTGAACTAAAAGACTAATTTTCAAAAGATAAAATTAATGAATAACAACAATTTTAAAATTGAAATTTTGAAAAATTGAAATAAATAAAGATATAAAAAAAAATAGAATACAATTTAGAAATAAAAACTTTCAAAAAACTGAAAAACTTACTACCCCAAAATCCTGGGGACACAATAGTGAACCCCCCCTTCATTTCCACAGATTCAGAATTATTTTGGAATCTGGGGACACAATAGCGAATCCCCACACTAATCAGGAGCCAACATTATTACTATATACATATTTATTATTTTACGATAGTCTACTTTATACTTATAACATCCTATAACATATTCTAGTAGATTTGTGTTAGATTTTTTTTTGGCGCTCATATGTTCTAAGGATGGCGAGGACTCTTCTGTCCGCATCGACGTCTCAGAGGTGGAGGCCACGGAGCAAGGGACCTTGGCGCCGAGCCTGGATTCCCAGTCGAAACGATCCGAAACAAAGACATCCAAAGTGTGCGTAAAATGCATTATAATGCATTAAAATCATGAAAGTTCATTTAAATTCATCAAAAGAAACAACATAAAATACATCCCAGGAATGTCGCGTTTCCGTTTTGAGTCAATTTGCTTCTTCTGCATGGTGAAGCTCGCCGCTTGAAAAGTGAACTTCAAGCTTGGCCCCAGTACAAATCCATGATTTCGCAAGGCTTCGGCCGCATATTCTGTATCCTTTGTGGTTAGTTGAAGTTTTGGGCAAGTTGCGACTTGAAACTATTTCAGCACAGCGTTCGAAACGAAACATGGCAGCTCGGATACTGTGTGAAGGAAGTTCAGCTTTGAAATTTATGTGAGGTTGGAAGAAGTTGGAAGGAGAGATTAAGCTTTTGTGGCACAGGCTGGCTTGACAAATATAGAGTTCTAGAGATTGACTCATGCCACTTTACAGGACATATGAGAAACTCCCGCTTTGTTTTGTCATCTCTTGCTATTCAAGCTGCTACTATGTGCGTACTGGTGCGTGTCTACTGGTGCCCAATGGTGGGTGCTGCAATTTGCTATTGTTGCTCTAGTCTGGAGTTTTGGTAGGCAAAGCCGTTCGGCTCAACCGTTGTATTGTATAGCCTTTTCAGATCGGTTCAGATTGTTCAGATTGCTGGAAT
>CAMXCT020004365.1:26061-31061 GCA_947184155.2 Cladocopium goreaui
CGGAGTGATCCCCGCCGGACCTCACCTGCGCGCACCGGATCAGAGTGTTTCCCGCCGGACCTCAACTACAAAGGATCTCCGAGGATATACCCGATAGAAGGCCTCAAAGAATTTCAGAAACTATACGAGATAAAACGCAAATGGTCAGAAAATATGTCAAAAAATGTCGTTTGGTGGTACTTACTCGTAATAATTTGTTCCGAAGGCTTTCAAAAATTGGTTTAAGACAACCAAAATAACGCCTTGTGGGGCCCTGCGCACATCATCGCCATCAGCAACAACGGAAACGACATCAAGCATTTGAACTTGGATTCTTTTTGGTGATGCATTTTGCGCCAATACATATCTACAACCAGACGACGTTACGCACAGAAGCCTTTACACAGAGCAGTTTTTACGCGCAGGTATTTTTACACAGAGAGGTTTGTGCACAGAGAGACTTTTGTAGACAGACACCTTTACACACAGAGGTTTTTACACAAAGAAGGAAGTTTTACATACCGATGCTTTATGCAAAGAGGTTTTTTTCGCACATAAATAGAGGCACGTAGGCATTTTTACACAGAACCTTTGCCACAGAGAAGCCTTTGCACAGAACATTTTTACACACATTTTTTTTGGCACCGAAAATTGCGCACACAGACTGCACCAAAAGAAATACACAGCGATTTTTTTGCGCGCAGAGACTTTACCCAGGACAGTTTTTACACGGCAGCAACTCTTCCGCACAGAAGCCTTTACGGACAGATTTTTTTAAATGCACGGCAATTATTACAGACAGATGGTTTTTACACATAAAGTTCTCCGCACAGAAGTCTTACGCACAGAAGGTTTTACGCACAACAGTTTTTTTACATACAGACGCTGCTTTTATACACAGATGCCTTTACATGGAAGACGAATTGCACACAGAAACTTGCGCACACAGCACAGTTTTGCACGCAACCAATTTTTACACAGAGAGGTTTTGTTTCCCCTTCTTGATCACCTACCTTTCGCGTTCCCCCTCTCAAGTTGAGATTTTGATCTTAACATGCCTTGAACTCCTGTCCCTGGGTGGTCGGCAATGATGCCGTCATGGAAACACATCAGCCCGACCTCAATACTCCTTCCGTGATTTCTTGTAGGAGAGGCAGTCAAGATAATAATAATCTAGACGGAAGGAAAATCTTGGTGGACCTAAGCCCACACAAGCATTGGCACAAACTAAAGATGACTGAATATAAACTTCCGTACAACCATGTACAACCTGGGCGGTCAGGCAAAGTGGCATGAGCACCCCCCTGTCGCCTTCTGGGAGACGACCTCTTGATTATGGCTGAATATGAAAATATATGAAAATATGTGAAACAAGAAATTGCAACATAGATCCTGTATATAATAGTTATAATTAATTATACATATATAAGATTGAGTGTCCAGGGACGCGCCGTTGCCGACATCTGTATGCTCCAGGTCCTATGACATCAGTGACGCCAGAGAGTCTTTATCACCTTCAGGACAGACTGCCGCATAGTTTATCTAGTCAGTTTTGTCTATTGCCAGCATACACTTTGCACTTTGACATCCTTTGGCCTGTGGTTTCAAGAGTCAATGTCGTCATCACAGCAATGGCAAAATCCCATTATTACAGCAATTGGCCTCAACAGCTGCGCCGCAAGAACTCTAGAACCGCGAGAACTTATGCCAAACCTCAAATTTGATCAAGATTTTACGAAAGCCAGCCGGACAGGCTGTCTCGTTGCTGTTTGCGAGCGTAATGAGAGATTAGGGGGTCTGGGGGGACCCTTCGACAAACGGATCCAAAATCACAGAATTACGTGGTGTTTAGGGTGGCTCGTTTTGCAGGGTAACATACCAGATGGCAAATGGGTGATGGTGGGGTATCAATTCCCCCCGGTCCGTGATTATTGCCCCCCCCCTGGTCTGTGATTATTGGAGGCAACCGGGTAGACAAAGAGAGCAGGTTGTGCTTACGTTCGACCAAGAACGGCATGTTCCTTTTGGGGCATGTTATGCCCAAAAGGAACACGCCGCTTTTAGGTCATCTTGGAACCGTATTGCGCCTAGGCGGGACGTCTCTATGGACAGAGAGATAAGCTTGGAGACGTCAATAAGTTTATATATAGATAGATGGAGGGTAGAAAATAAAAAGAGATTAAGTTTACAGATTCATGGAGAGTAGAAAAAGTAGATAGAACAGATAGACAGACGGATAGAGGAGAAGCAGACAAATATAGATTATGTGTGGACCGCGAGATAAGCCACTTAGATAGATCGATAGATGGATCGAGAGATAGATTGATAGATAGAGAGATAGAGAGAGAAAGAGAGAGAGAGAGAGAGATAGATAGATCGGTCGATAGATAGATAGGTAGATAGATAGGTAGATAGGTAGATAGATAGATAGACAGATTAGATTAGATAAGATTAGATAAACTTAGATAGGATTAGATAAGATTAGATAAGATTAGAAAAGAGTAGATAAGATTAGATTAGATTAGATAGATTAGATAGATTAGATTAAATTAGATTAGATTAGGTTAGATAGATAGATCGATCAGATAGATCAGATAGAATAGATAGATTAGATTAGATTAGATTAGGTTAGATAGATAGACAGATTAGATTAGATTAGATAAGATTAGATAAGATTAGATAAGAGTAGATAAGATTAGATGAGATTAGATAAGATTAGAATAGATAGATTAGATAGATTAGATAGATTAGATGGATCAGATAGATCAGATAGATCAGATAGATCAGATAGATTAGATAGATTAGATAGATTAGATTAGATTAGGTTAGATAGATAGAGTAGATAGATTAGATAGATTAGGTAGATTAGGTAGATTAAGTAGATTAGGTAGATTAGATAGAATAGATAGATGAGATAGGATAGATTAGATAGATTAGATAGATAGATAGATAGATAGCTTAGATAGCTTAGATAGCTTAGATAGCTTAGATAGCTTAGATAGCTTAGATAGCTTAGATAGCTTAGATTAGATAGCTTAGATAGGTAGGTAGATAGATAGATAGATCAGATAGATAGATAGATAGACAGACAGATAGATAGATAGATAGATAGGTAGATAGATAGATAGATTAGATAGATTAGATAGATTAGATAGATTAGATAGATTAGATAGCTTAGATAGCTTAGATAGCTTAGATAGCTTAGATAGCTTAGATAGCTTAGATAGCTTAGATAGCTTAGATAGATTAGATGGATTAGATGGATTAGATGGATTAGGTGGATTTGATCGATTAGATCGATTAGATCGATTAGATCGATTAGATCGATTGGATAGATTGGATAGATTGGATAGATTAGATAGACTAGATAGACTAGATAGACTAGATGGATTAGATGGATTAGATAGACAGATAGACAGATAGACAGGTAGACAGATAGACAGAAAGATAGATAGATTAGATAGATAAGATAGGATAGATTAGATAGATTAGTATAGATAGATTAGATAGACTAGATAGGTCAGGTAGGTCAGATAGGTCAGATAGATTAGATAGGTTAGATAGGTTAGATAGATTAGATAGATTAGATAGATTAGATAGCTTAGATAGCTTAGATAGCTTTTATAGCTTAGACAGCTTAGATAGCTTAGATAGGTTAGATAGATTAGATAGATTATATAGATAGATTTTATAGATAGATTAGATAGATTAGATAGATTAGATAGATGGATAGATGGATAGGATAGGATAGGATAGGAAAGGATGGGATAGGAAAGATAGATAGATAGATAGATAGATAGATAGACTGATTGATTGATATATAGATAGATAGATTAGATATATAAGATAAGAAAAGATTAGATTAGATTAGATAAGGTTAGATTAGAAAGATAGATAGACTAGATAGATAAGATAAGATAGATAGATAGATAGATAGGTAGGTAGGTAGGTAGTTAGGTTGATAGATAGATAGATAGATAGATAGATAGATTAGATAGATTTGTTTAGATAGATTAGATAGATTAGATAGATTAGATAAGATAAGGTTTGATTAGATAGATAGATAGATAGATAGATTGGATAGATTAGATAGATTAGATAGACAAGGTAGATTAGATAGATTAGATAGATTAGATAGATTAGATAGATCAGATAGATTAGATAGATTTGATGGGATAGATTAGATAGGTGAGATAGATGAGATAGATGAGATAGATTAGAAAGATGAGATAGATTAGATAGATTAGGTAGATCAGATAGCTTAGGTAGGTTAGATAGGCTAGATAGGTAAGATAGGTAAGATAGATTAGATAGATTAGATAGATAAGATAGATAGATAGATTAGATAGATTAGATAGATTAGATAGATTAGATAGATAGATTGGATAGATTGGATAGATTAGATAGCTTAGATAGATTAGATAGACTAGGTAGACTAGATAGACTAGATAGACTAGATAGACTAGATAGGCTAGATGGACTAGATGGACTAGATGGATTAGATGGATTAGATAGATAGATAGATAGATAGGTAGATAGATAGATAGATAGATAAGATTAGATAAGATTAGATAAGATTAGATAAGATTAGGTAAGATTAGGTAAGATTAGACTTAGATTAGATAAGATTAGATAAGATTTGTTTTGATTAGATAGGTTAGATCGATTAGATTAGATAGACTAGATAGACTAGGTAGATAGATAAATAGATAGATAGATACTGTAGATAGATAGCTAGCTAGGTAGATAGATAGATAGATAGGCAGATAGAGAGATAGATAGATTTGATAGATTTGATAGATAAGATAGATAAGATAGATTAGATAGAATTGATAGATTAGATAGATTAGATAGATTAGGTAGATTAGGTAGAGTAGATAGA
Organism: Cladocopium goreaui; assembly: GCA_947184155.2. NCBI lineage: Eukaryota > Dinophyceae > Suessiales > Symbiodiniaceae > Cladocopium > Cladocopium goreaui. The sequence goes on from CAMXCT020004365.1 coordinate 30,923, forward strand.
TTAGATAGGTTAGATAGATTAGATAGATTAGATAGATTAGATAGATTAGATAGAGTAGATAGAGTAGATAGATTAGATAGATTAGGTAGATTAGGTAGATTAAGTAGATTCGGTAGATTAGATAGATTAGATAGATGAG
>CAMXCT020004366.1:0-39261 GCA_947184155.2 Cladocopium goreaui
TTTGGATCTGGGTGCCAAGGCTCCAAAGCGCAGCAATGCCCAGCAGGATGCCTGGGACCCAGGTGAAAAACATTCATTTAGACAAAGCCACTTTGCGGGTTGATACTGGCTAGTGGAAACGGACCCCCAGCATGGGCCCCCCTCAGTTCAGCATGTGGATGGTTGTGTCATCCTTCCTGCCTTTTGTGGTTTCATGGTCTCTGGCGAACTTTTGGAGCAGCTGGGTGCGTTCCGAGCGTCATGTCGCAACCCCAAAAACAGGATTGCCACACGCGCCAACGCGTGGATTTGGCGCGGCCGTTTTTGGTCTCGCCTGCTATTAAAATAGAATTTGAAAACAGCCTCGAAATGGCCCTGTCCAAAGCGAAAAGCAGTAGCGCGTGGCAATCCCATTTTTGGCAGTGTGGAACCTGCTCGAAACACGAAACTCTTTACATTACGCAAGTAAATCAAAGTTGGGTTTTGTTCAAGCAGCAAGCTTTCAACGCAACTGAGGGGGCCCCCTTTGCGGGGTCCAGAAAGCACTACGGCTTCCACGGCCAAAAGTGATGTCGCTCTAGCTCACTTTCTTCCTGGGTTCAGCATGTCAAATAACCCAGCCACCGTTGGGACGTGCTCATCCATTTTCATGTTTGTCTTGGAGCGTGATTGACCCCAGGCATTGCTCCATGAAGAGATGGAGAAAAGACCGAAGTTAACACTTGACATTTGAGTTGTGGTGTGCCGCAGCTTGATGCGGCCATGCCAACCCCTTTCCCCCTTAGACTCCTATCACAGCAACGCGGATGCAGCAGATGCAGTGTGCCCATATCGTGGAGGAGTCCTCTCCCTGGAATATATAGTAGTATATATTTAAAACAGGGTGGAGGAGTTATTAGGTTGGCGGAATGCCTGGAGGACTCGTATTGCTCCTCCACGATCATTTTCCCACACACCCGGCCCCATATTTCCACCAACCTAATTTCAAGGTTTTTGCTTTCCACTCTTGCCGCGGAGGCGTGGAGGAGCAACGCTGGGAGCGCCAAGTTTCGAGGCCCTGTGGTGTGGTTCATCTTAAACACCGTGGTGGTGGTACACCTTAAACACTGGTGTGGTTCACCTTAAACACCGGGGATGTGGTACACCTTAAACACCGGTGTGGTTCACCTTAAACACCAGGGGTGTGGTACACCTTAAACACCGGTATGGTTCACCTTAAACACCAGGGGTGTAGTACACCTTAAACACCGGTGTGGTTCACCTTGAACGCCAATGATGCCGCAGGTCACCGCGAGGTGACCTCGAGGTTGGCTCGAGGTGGTCACCTTGAGGGCGGCTTCCGATCACGTTGAAGTTGCGTTGGTGTCAGCTTGAAGTTGACCTGTAATCCCAAGGTCGCCTTGGAGTCAGCTTGAAGTCAGCTTGAAGTCAGCTTGAAGTTCCTTTTGATGTTATTCCGAGGTTACGTTCAGGTTTGCTTGGAAGTCAGCTTGGAGTTTGTCTTTGGGTGAGCCGGAGCGCACCTAGAGGTCAGCATTTTGCAGCAGTCCGTTCACTCCGTTGATTTCGATTCGCCGGTGTGACCTCTGTTTTCGCATGTTCACAATTTAGACAGACAAGCGATTTGTTTTGCATTTGGATCTGGGTGCCATGGCTCCAAAGCGCAGCAATGCCCAGCAGGATGCCTGGGACCCAGGTGAAAAACATTCATTTAGACAAAGCCACTTTGCGGGTTGATACTGGCTAGTGGAAACGGACCCCCAGCATGGGCCCCCCTCAGTAAGTCATATGTATTGCATCGCAAACTGTCAACTGAACACACATCACCCCCTTGTGCTAAAACTGCTGTTGAAAGAGGGCGGGTGCTGCCCGAGCAAATGTCCAAAAATATCCTGGATGGAAATTTCGACTTGTTATGCCTGGCGTCGGTGGTGCTTGGTGTGGTCCCCGCGTCTCCAGAGTGAACAACGTCCGGCTTCTGATCACATTTGGAGGGAGTTGAGCTCTCGTTGAGTGAGGCTGGCGGCCCCGGCTGTGGTGTCCTGTCTGGTCGTGGTGAAACTGAATGAGGTGAAAGGTCATGTGATGGTGAAACCCCTTGCTTCGAAGGATGAAACGATGGCTGCATGGATGTCGATGTTGAGGTTTGATTCCCTTGAGGAGCAACCGCTGGTGGTGAAATATCTGAAACTGAATTGTCTTCATCATCCGAGATGGCAATCGCTACAGAAGGCTGAGCTGAGGTTGAAAGTCAGTGTGGTGTTGATGCGTGTTGCATCGCTGGGTGTGCAGTCCGCACTCTGTGCCATCTGCTTTGGGGAATGCACATCCGTGATGAAATTTGCAATCCTGAAAAGTGCATGACCCATTTTGATGTCGCATACAGAGTTGTTTCTTGTGGCCATCCACTGTCACCTCTGTCAGCCACTTGACGCCACTCTTGCCTTTTCCTTTGGATTTCCCCTTCTTCCCTCCACTGGTCGTGGAAGGGGGGGGAGCCGATGAGGACCATGTTGATGAGCCTTGAAGGCTGCGGACGTAGCATGCGAGGGCGAGCTTGTGCAGCATGGCCATGTCGCTCCTGATGTATGTCACTGATGTATGTCATCTCATGTAATGCTTGGTCCAATGACCAGCCTTTGTCCATGACCAGCTCGCCGATGATGAACCAAATATGTTTGTCTGCCGCCTGAGCTTCCATGATGTTGGGTGTGCGCAGCCCCGTGTCTTGATCATACCTCTGAGTTAGGAAGCTCAAAAACTTTAAGCTATATGCTTTGAGGTGTGCCAAGTGTGCTCCCTCTGCCAACGCAACTGCAACGTTGAAAACATCAAACATGGATCGCACAGCATTGATCCCCATTGATTGGTTGTTGATCTCGATAGAGGGTGGTTCATCGTAGATCAGGTTGTGTAGTGATAGGCCTTCAAGTCGGGGGAGTTTTGCTCCCCTGCCAGAGGACACCTCCTCAGCTCGGGATTGACTCAGCCTGTACTTCCAAGGGATCCATTTGACCTCCTTCTTCTGCAGCTGATGGTGCACTTGAGACAACAAGCGCAAACTTGGCAATGTATCCGGAGTCAGGATTTCTGATGGGTATGAACTCAAAAATTTTGATTTCATGCTGGAAACCACTGAGGCTGACAACTTTGGAGCAAACGTTTCCGCCCAACTGCTATGCGGGTCTGCGGCTGATGCCATCATGGAGCCTGGGTTTGGTGAGCCTGAGTTTGACTCCTCTACACGTTGATCTTCCTGACAGGATTGCCATGCCACACGCAATTGAGCTTTCTGAAGAAAGCTGAGCTCCTGATCTGGGAAAAGGTCACCCCAGTGTTGATCTAGTTCCGCTGATGTGGATGCACACATTGCAAATGAAGCTTTTGTCCAGCCTGCAGAAATCATGTCAGAAGCCAGGGTGGGCGACAGCCCGGATTGGGACAAAATCGAGTCCAAGTCGGGAGAAGCCATCACGGCAATAACGCCACCGGGTGCGCCCGGAATTCAACGCCCTAGGAAGTCATCACGACTTAAAAACTCCAAAAGTAATTGTTGGGTGTGTGGACACCAATTAATGTTGAATCCTACAATGGTAATCCCCTAAAGCGGAAACGCCATTTAATACGTAATATAGTAAGTGGGGGAAGCTATGTGAGGGAAATGAAAGACCTTTCAAATCAAGTTGATGGACAGTAAGTGGATTGAAGTTACAAGTGATGGGGATGATGTCATGTCCCCTTTTAAACCGCCGTATGTCATTTAGGAATGGCCAACCTCACACGGTTGGATGCCACTAATGAGCCGTGGTCCACACGCATTCATTGATGTCAAGCTGCTGCATGCTGAATCACAAGAATCCAAACAAAAAATTATCGTCTGAGACATGTTGATGCAAATTGAAATCACTGCACATGAAAGACTCACATGGCTGCAACATGCGCCTGGGGTTTTTGGACCACTATTCGCGATCAGGATGAAGCCACTGTTGGCACCCACGGTGCATGCAGCATTTACCCTCTGGGGGAGTGAAAACTTCATGCAATGTGATACGTTGTGATGTGAAACGCCTACCGCATGCTGTCTGGACAGGAACATCATTCCAACAGCTGACACCATCAGTATCGGTTGTGCATGCAATCATGGCATGGTGTACCAATCTGTGAACACCAATTGCAAGCAGGTGCTCAGAACGTTTTTGAGCTTGAGGCTGCACCGCTGTTGATGACGCCGAAGATGATGAAGTGTGAGATGAACCTGCTGACTCAGACGCCGATGATGACTCAACATGTGGGACAGTGTCTTGTGACCCAGAAACGTTCCAATGCAAAACTGATAACTGTATTTCACCCAAATCTTTGCGAAATCTCTCCATGACCACTGCTGGTTCTGAGGCCGGCATCTGTGCTCCCCTGTGTTGGGGTGTGATGGGTCTCCATCCAGAAACCACCTGGCTTGCTTGTATCTAGGTGGTCTGGGGCATGTGTGGATAGCTCGCCGGTACCCGGGGCATCCTCCTTTGGTTCTTCAGTAGCCGGGGATGGCGGTGGTTCTGGTCGCACCTCAGCTAAACTCTGTGCACTGACCCTGGTGGTCAGGGGCTGGCTACTATCATGGGAGGTTGGGCCTCTTGTTTTCTCATGGTCAGACATGCCAGGCTGCAAACGAGTCCCTGCATCCTCCTGAGGGGGCGCAGGTTGGGCCTTGGTTGTATCTGGTGTTTTTCCAGGTTGTGCAGCCGTCGGTCGACTTTCCGCAAGGGTGCGTTGTCCCATAGAGGCAACGACCGCTTGCAGCTCCATGTACTGTTTCTCATGTTCAGCCTGTTCCTGGGGCGATGGATTTGATGCTTGCGGGTCCTGTGAGGTGGATCCTTGACTCGCCTGCGTTGTTGGTTTCTCCTGAGGTCGTTCAGCTCTTTCTTGCCATCTCGTTGGTCTCGGAGGCTGAGGTGGCTGTTTCTGTCTCCCAGGCTGAGGAGATTTCAGCTGATCAAGGCGCGGTTGGATTTCGTCTCGCAGCTCTGGAGGATAAGCTTCCCCGGTCTCTGCGAGCCATTGAATTGTGCATGCATGACGCCACAGTGTTGTTCTGTACAGTGGAATGGTTTTGTCATCATTGGTCCAAAAGAGCGGGGTAGTCGGGAGCAGTCTGTGTGCCTCAATAATCAGCGGAGGAAGGCGAGTTTTTTGTCCTCTGCAAAGATAGCTGCCCCATTCGGATGGACTTTGAGGTACGTATTTTTCCATACGAAAGGCCTGACAACTCTGATGGTGTGGGCATGGTCGTCAAAAATGGACATGCGGACTTCTGGGTAGGGAGCATCAACATCGTAGACTTCTTTGCCTGCGATCCACGGCACGTCAAGGAAACCCCATCGTTCTTTTCGGTTCTTGTTGACGATATCCCAGAATTCGGCATCGAACTCTTTCTCAAGTGCATCGTTGAGGGTGGAGAAAATGAGCCATGGTACTTCATCGATGTACAGGCAATATTTTACCAGCGTGAAATCATACCTTGCTCGACTCGGACCAACTGTGACTGTGCCACTCACTGCAAGAAAGCGGATATCATTTGCATCTTGCATGTTCCATTGCATGCCTCCGGAAATGTCCTGCGAACGTGCATCGTCGACACCTATGCTACCTGCGGGATACGGCATTCTGATGCTGGCAGTGCTCCAGCTACAGGTACCCTGCAGTGGAGACACGTGTCAAGGATGTAGCAACTAGATGCTTGCCCGGTAAAGCAGCCAAACCGTGGGTACCCCACGTTGGCGTCTAGTTTTGAGTTGTCCGGGGTGGCTACAGAAGGGTCTTCTACCAATATTTAAAAATACAAAAAAAAGACGAAAAAATACAACCCAAAAATACAAAATCAGAACTGCAGGGTTTGGAAAATACAACTGGTTGGTTTTGTATTTTTTTTTGTATTTTGGTTCCTGATTTCCAAAAGTGAACACGGGGTTGGCTCTCTCGCTTATTTTTGAATTTGTCTTTTCTTTGTATTTTGTATTTTTGAAATTTTGGGTTCGTATTTTTTTGTTTTTTGTATTTTTGAAATTGCTGATTCGTATTTTTTTTTGTATTTTGTATTTTTGAGCAATTGCATTCGTATTTTTTTTGTATTTTTTCGTATTGTTTTTGTAAAAATACAAAAAAATACGAAAAAAATACAAATAAAATACAAAAAAAATACACTTTGTATTTTTGTTTTTTTTTGTATTTTTCCATTACGTCCAAAAATGCAATTTGTATTTTTGTATTTTTTTTGGGTATTTTTCCAGTCATCACAGATTGCACTTTGTCCTTTTGTATTTTTTGCGTTCTTTAGACATGCCGTCAAAGAACAAAACCGCGAATCCATCAATGTATGTTGTATTTTCCTTTTGTTGATAATTTTGCCCTGCTCAGTGTTGTATTTTTTTGGTAATTTGGAGTTGTATTTTTTTTGTTTTTTTTTGTATTTTTAATGATTACAGGGTTCACAGTCTGTAGCAGACTTGGGACAACTCAAGTCTAGTTAGATACAGAACGAGAAGGCTGAGTAAGCACCCTGAGCAACACTGGCTTTTGCAGGTGCGGGTGCTTACAGTCGCGGGTGGCCCAAACCAGTTTGAGCCACGAGCTGCCATGGAAAAAGCTGCAACCGAGACGAACGAAAGACCTGACAGGGAGACCGGACATTGTTGGCAGGAATTCTGTGTGTACATATCGTGAACCTAACTAGAAAGTCTAGCGACCGGAGAGCACTGGTTATTGTTGTTCCTTATGCAATCCGCGTAAAGGATCAATGTTGGTCGAGGAAGTGGGGTGGTCGTAACGTGGGGGGTAAACGGTGGGAAGAGGGAGTTCAGACAGCAAGAGCCGCAAAAGTGGGAAGGTTGGAGGGTGGACACAACAGGGGTGAGGTAGCGCGTAGGTGAAAAGTCGTGGCAAAGTGAGAAGCGGTAGCCGCCTCCCGGGGTATGACCAAACTGGAGCGCACGGGCGGGGGTCAGGATTGTTGGAACATATTCACTCCGCTTGGGGGAACATTTCTGAGAGCAGTCGGCACCGGTGGGAAGGGGGGTCGGCGTACATACAGGGAAATCATTCACGTAAGTTGCGCACTGAAGACGACAGGATGGCACGCAAGACGGTACACGTGGTTCCTAGTCCAGACAGAGTACACGCAGCTACACGCAAACGTGTGCCTTTTGCTAAGGACTCCTCTGCTTGCATTCAACTGCTCATATATTGAGGTAGCACCTTGATGTATCTAAAGGGCATGCGTTAGGTTTGATGTAGCGCTTTATGCGACCGTGTTGGCATGACGGACCGATCTTATAAGGGACAACCCAAGACAACTGGCTTGTTCTATGTGGGCACATGTGCCCTCAATCAGACTCAGGCTGGCTATCGGTGGCTGACATGTGGCTGTTCGTGCGTTCAGGACCATTCGAGCGACAGGCCTCCGCCAATCGGTCAATAATTTCCGTTGGGTTCGGTTGGGTTTGGTTGGCATCTGGTCCTCGTGTCTTCATTTGTCGTGAGGATGGTGACGGGAGGGCAATCCTAAATAAAAACTCCTGATGCATCATCCTAGCAGGGAGTAGTTACGCAAAGCTAGCTGCTGGGTTCAAGTGCAGAGCTCATGATGATCGATCCTACGACAAAGGAAGCAGAGACATATCATTTGAAACTACTTGACGACTACTATGAGGGAGAAGGTCTCGATATTCTTAATCAGTCCACGGACAATCTTGCCGCCTGACTATCAGAGGTCAGTGGTCGTCATTTGGTCGTTGAAAGTCAGCTCAATGTGTCCCACCTAATCATTGAGTAGTCTGGGTGGCGTGAGTCACTACCCAGGGTACCCCTGGGAGTCACTGCCGTCAGCCCCAGCTGCATTCTGGGAATATCAAATGGTTAGAATTCAAGTATTGATGATGTAGCGGTATAGTGGACTGTGCCGGTGCATAAATCCACTGTATGGCTGGGACTGTATGGCGACTGCAGTGATCAGGCTTTACCGTTGTGAATGGGGTCTACGCCAGTGAGGGTTGTCAGCAACCCTCCTCTGTTCACATGAGGTTGACTTACTCTACCTTACTTGGGAATCAGTTGGTGAGCCACAATTTTATTCCAGGGGTCCCGTATGGTTCCAATCGCCGTAAGGAGAAAGTCTGCTCGAACAGCTTCAGCTGAAGGGCATTGGTGTTGTGTCTCTACCTGAAATAGGTCACAATTCATTAACAACGGCAAAGCATCTCCATGTTTAATGTCAATGCCGAGGCACTGACACTTTTGTTGTGGCACATCAACTTGACACCAATGGAGAAAGCAATCGACTGCGTCAAACTTTGGCTCAGCCACTTACCGATGGGGGATTGCACCAAATGGTTTTCATCACAAATTAACAGGTGAACGTCATTCTCGAAAAAAATTGTGCGGGCGTGTACTGAAAGGGTTCGATCTTACCATGGTTAGTTCGTACCTGGTTACCACCGTTAGTGAACTGGGCATCTTAAGGTTCAGACCATGCCATATAGGTGGCAGAAGCGCCCTGCTTAGGAGCAATAGATGTGTGGATGTCGACTGGAATAAAGGCCAAATGGCAGGGCCAACAACCCAAAAACTACAAAGCTTTCATAATTCGTGAAACGATACCGAGCTTGCAGTTCCGCTAACTGCACCAGCCTTGCCAACAAAACAGGAAGGGAGAGGCTTTTGCAAGTCCAGCACTGGCTCTGTGCTTGCGTGTGGACAAAATTTCTAGATGTCTTGATTATTGCACGGACAATTTGAAGCACTGGGCTCAACTTAACATGCATACATATAGCTCGCAGCTACTGTTGGAAATACCTGTGATACAAGGTCCTACCTGAAAGCGGTGTTGCACTCTTATCGTGGAGCAGGTTATATATAGCCGTGCAGAGGCTTCAGGTTCACTGGTGTGATTTGGACAGGTGGAACAGGAAATGCACCGCGAAATCTTGTCGAGACACATGTCCCACACTCCTGCTCTGCAAAGGCTTTAGGCGGCTGACGGCAGGGCCCACCTTTGCTCTGTTGGGATCAAAAACTGCATTCGTGGTGATGATAGTGCCTGATAACAATTGCGATGCTTGGGCTCTCATAGGTCATGGGTATCCTGACTAAAAAGCAGGGTCGAGGTTGTACCTTTGAATGGCCTGTGTTGACGTAACCACTACCCAGGGTACCCCTGGGAGCAGTTAACGCCGTTACAGACTAACTTTGGGAGATTGGTGATAGATGATGTAGCGGTATATATTGGACTGTGCCGGTGCATAAATCCACTAAATTGTTGGGACTATATGGCGACTGCAGTGATCAGGCTTTACAGTTGTGAATAGGGTCTGCGCCAGTTAGGGTTACATCAAAGCTCATCTGCTGAAATGAGGTTGACTTACTCTATTTACTTGAGAATCAGTTGGTGAGCCACAATTTTATACCAGGGGTCCTGGCCATACGATGGATGCAAATTATTCTTGGAAGGGAGCTGCAGGAACGGCTAACTGTCGCCTACGAAACAGTCCAGAAGGGTGTGGCATTGTGTGTAGAAATGTGCACTTCGCTGGTTAAACTCTTTCACCTGTGAGGGCTGGAGACTTCTCTGAGTATCCCAAAACTGCATCGCCGTTGTCACAGCTGGCTGAGGTCGCGTCGGTGACTAGACTGGGACGTAGCTTGATCCATGTGTGCACGTGTGCCCTCAGCCGAACCAGGTGGCTTAAGAAAAATTTGTCTGGGACTGTGCGCGTGTTCACTGCAGGTCCGACTACAGGCCTCCGCTAATCCGTCAACTCTTTCGAAAGGGTGTGATTAGTATTGATTTGTCACCTGACATAGGTCCTCGTGCAGCAACAACAGTAAAACATCTTCATGCGGGATGTCAATGTCAAGGCACAGACTCTTTTGTGGTGATAAATCAACTTGATAAATCAACTTGACACCAGCGATCGAGAAATAGATTATCCATAGCTTTGGACTCATCGGTTTACTAATGGGGATTGCACCACCTGGTCTTAATCACGAATTGACGACGAAATGCCGTTCCATAAGATTTACGTAGGTGTGAACTGAGAGAAATAATCTTGCCGTATTTAACCCGAAAATGGTTGCCATTGTTGGTGAACTGAGCATCTTGAGGTCCCAACCGTGTCCTAGGGCCTCCTAGGGATGGTGACAGCACCCTGCTTGGGACCAGTGGGTAGATGAATGTCAATTGGAAAAAGGGGCTCATGAGGGTTGATGGCAAGTGAAGTAGGGCCCAATGGTAAGCTTTTTATAGCTCATGAATGATGTCGCGACTTCAGGTTCGCTAACTGCAACTAATTTCCAACGGAACAGTAGCTTAACAAGTCGAAGGCTGACATGGTGGTTCTATGTGGGAAATGGTCTTGAAAGTCTGTATCATTCCCTGGGCAGAAATGCTTCACCATCCGTGTGACAAAGTTCACCTGCTGTTCAGGGAGACACCAAATCAACGGTTTTGTCAGACTGGTCCCGGTGATTGACAGTGTCTGGTATTGGGCTAGATTCGGCATGCATAAGTGTTTCTCCTGGGTAATGTTGAACCACGATGCGATACCAATGTCACATAGCCATGCGGAGCTTCAAAGTAACTGGTATTACCTGGGCAGGGGACAACATGCACAGAGATGTTCTGGTCGAAACTCATGTCACCTCTGAAGGGTAAACTGCTTTGGGTGGCTGCAGGCAAAGGTCTACGCCTACGTCGATGTGGCCTATAGCTTCATAGGTGATAACCGCGCTGTAAATGCCGATTTTCGGACTACCACAGGACATGGGTGTCTCTTCCATCAGGCAGCCTCTATCGCTTCGCCAAGGTGCCCTATCAAGACTCGGTACTCTGTGGTCGCATCGTCGAGAGCCATGAGGCTATTAATGCAGAGGTCTGTAGGGGAAAGGGTACCAGTATGACAAGTGTTTAGTGGTGGTTAGTCCGGCAGGGCCATCTACTGGTTCCTAGGGCTGGGTCACATTATTACATATGTTCTCAGGCAGGGCAGTCACGGGTCCACGTTGAGCTTCGACTCTGCTTTGATTGCGTTGACGTATCCACTACCCAGGGTACCCCTGGGAGTAGTTTACGTCATCGCAGACTACATTCAGGGGAAATAATAAAGTGGACGTGCAGAATTAGTACATGTTAAGCTTTGATCTTATTCGCTCTCCATAGGAGCACTGAGGTGACCTTGGCAACAATGGACTTGTCATGTGGACCGAGTTTGTCGCTCACGCCTGACGCACAGTTTGGCAAGGGCTTCCAAGGGAGTAATGCATGTATGGGCTAGGCCCTTGGCTGCGTGTTGTTTTCGAGTGTGCTGCCGGGGCGTTCGACGGGCGAGAGCAAGTGCAGGGGCACTAGCAGTATCTCAGAGATTCCCCGCATAAGCTGCATACTGGGCCGCTAGTGGGGTAATTTTAAACCATGTTTGACCAAAGAAAAGCTGATGTTTGGATAGGACAGTCTTCTCAATTTGTCGAATCATGTGTTCAGTAGGTGGGGGAGCTACCAGGAAGCCGTCATGCAGCCACACCAGGGATTGCGTTGGGTGTCGTGCAATAAGCGCTTCCATGGTATCCTCCACAATTTGCGCTTCAAAGTATTCGAGGAGGCGAAATGCGCTGTCGCTCTGGCCAGAGTGGTAGGCTGGTCGAAAGCGGGGCAGCAACAGTTCAGTCAACGCTTTACCTTGGGACCATAATTGGTGTAAAACTGCGTTCAATGTTGCTCCCGGAGAGCCATCCACGATTGATCGTAAGTGGTGGTATGTGGCGTCAATTGAGCTGTTAATGATTCTTAGGGGGAGTTGTTTGATAGTGTGCGGGCGAATCGCTTCTACTGCAAAAATGTAGGGGTCGCGGGATAGCATGGTACGAATGTCATCGATGGCTGGGAGGGGCATGTGGGCGGGCAAGTAGCGCAGGCCTAAGCGCCGAACTAGTTCATAAAAGGATCCTTTAAGGTCAACTTCAATGTGGCTTCGGCCGAAGAGCAGGAAGCTAGCTTCCCTCGGTATTCTTTGCCCGCCCATTGTACAGCAATACTTTCGCCCCTTCTGATCAGCTGCACTGGGGGAGTACCCGATTTCGATACTGCTACATTGTGGCAGGCAGGGAGAGAGATATGATTCGATCAACTGTCGGTGATGAGGGTGGAGGGTGAGGTGCCTTCGAAGGAGTCCATGATCTATGAAGGGTCTTTCAACTAGGGCCTACTAGGGAGTAACTAGGGCGAGAACTGGGTGTACCCATGGTTGCTCAAAGCATTGGATGTGAAACCCTCCCGCTTGGAAGAGAGCCGCCGGAAAGGTAGGTCTGATGGATACCGGCCCTGCGTCACGGTTGAAATTCGCGGGATCGCGTCTGTATTGGGCTAAGACAAATTGGGAAGCTTGCCCCGCTAAGTCGTCCGCAATACTATTTGCAACCCTAGGCAAATATAGGAACAGGGCATGGGGGAGATGTCGGCTAACAGTCGTGCGGATACATTCCAGGGGCTGGTGCATGTCGACTCTGCGAAGGCGACCCGCAAATTGAAAGTATTTGATAACCGGAAGGATATCGCCTTGGATGACAACTTTGGGGGATATGCCTCGCTCTGTAAGGAGTTGTTTGACAACAAAAGAAACCTCTTCGACAAGAAACAAACATGCCAAGATTTCGGCTTCGATGTTGTCTGAGCACTGCGGGAGGGCAACTGCTCTACACGCTATTACCCGAGACTGACCACCTTCTATTGCATAAACGGCATAGCCCGCACCTCCTATCCGCTCCTCTCGTTGGCTACTTCCATCAAATTGACCTACAATTTGGATGGAGGATTGGTTTGGTGTGTCATCAATAGGGCAAGCTAATATCACTTCATCGGGACCAATGTGTTGAAGCGCTGTGACAATACACATGGAGTCGGGGGAATTAGGGCAGGAGATCTCTTTTGCACTGCGTGCATGCCTGCGTGCATCCCCGCAAACTGGACAGGTACATTTGTACATTTGTTTCGGTTCTCCCGCCTCACAAATAGATCTTGACCGTTCTTGTACTTGTGTTTCTGTCCGCAGACTGGGCAGGTGCACTCGTACTCCTTAATTCGTTTCTTTTCATTGTCGCATTTCGTCTGGCCTCCTGTTTGAGCGATTGATTGACTGATTGGCCTTTTGTTTTCTTGGTTTCTTCCTTGTCTGTTTTCCTTCTCCAGGTGGTGTGTTGTGGCCTGTATCGTGCGGCCTGTTTGCTTCGGCCTGCTCTGGTTGTCCCTTTGTGTCCCGTGTCTTGCGGTCCTTGTATTTTCTGTGTGGCTTTTGTTTGTGGTGTCGCGGGGTTCCTGTTGCCCTTTTGTTTTTGCTGTTGTCTTTTCCTCGGTTGCTTTGTTCTGCTTTTGGTGTATGGGTTGCTTCGACTTGGGTCGCTCTCTCCTTGCTTCGTTCCCCCCCCTGCTTTGCCCGCCCTCGGTTAGTCTTCTGGTGCCTTCTGGTCCAGTCAGTGTTCTGCTGGTCGCTCCCTCTGGGTATCTGGTTGTATTTGCGACGGCCCAGTTGTCATGCCTGTGGCATGGTGTGTTGTGACGGCTTGGCACCTGTCTTCACTTCTCTTCGGCCCTGTGTGGGGCTCTGCCCTCTACACCATGTTGCGTGTGCTGTTCCGGTGCTCTTCCTTCCTGCGCTGAGGTTTTCACCTTTAAGTGATCCCTGGTCAGGACTCCGCTAGAGCTGCATGCGCCCTTCTCTTTGGCCTGTGCTGCTTCTTCCCTCCTGTCCTTGCTGCCTTTCCGGGCGCTCTCTTTGTCCTGCTGCTGCTGGCCTCAGCCTGCTGTCTTCGGCCCTGTTCGTTCGTTGGCTTTCTCTGCCCGCTTCGCTGCCTTTGTGTGTTTTGGTGCGTGGTTTGTTGCCCCTTTGTTTTGGCCTCTTGTTGTGGTTGTTGGTTTTGTTTTTGTCTGGTGTTTTTGGTCCAGTTTTGTTGTTGGATTTGTGAGCTGTGCTTGTTGCCAGCTTACTAAGGTGACTAAGGTGACTAAGGACTGCTAAGGACTGCCGGCCCCAACATCACACACACACCCGCCTTCCTGCCTCCCGTCACATTTGGAGGTTGGTTTGTTCCTGTTTGTTGACTTTTTGGTTGTCTTGGCTGCCCTGTCACCTCGTCCTACTGGCATGTCTGTCTTGCTTTGTAGGGGGAGTAGGATCTGGCCGGCCGGAGCCATGGACCAGGCTGCACTGCAGCGAGTTACACTGGCGCGACCCAGTGGCACTCTCTGTGGGACAGCCCAGGGCGCCCGTGAGCAGCAAAGACTGCGCACATGGATCGTGTTCTTCTTTTTCGGATCAGAGGTTATTCGGCTGGCCCACTCGTCGGGAGAGTGGTGTTTTTTCTGGATTTCCTGGCTGACCCAATGGTATTGCTATGCTGCAATGCACTGCAGGTACTTTGCTGAGACGAAGACACTCTGGGAGCACCTGAACAGTTCCGCGGCTATTTTTCAGCTTGGCGCCCCCGTGACAATGCATGTTTTGATGAAGAGTTTACTGCTATGGCAAGCATGTCATTAGACATTACGATGAGGTGCTGACCATGCTTGATAGTGCCTGCGACTTTTTCCCCTTTGACGTGGCACAGCAGTCATGTCCACCCTCAGACGCCCTTGATGTTTTAGTGGCTTGTGACGGATGGTCACTTACCTGGCCCTGTGTGACCGCATTGTCGTAGCCACTGGGCCGCTCCCCGCAATGTGGAGGGGCACGAAGACACCTGGCCGCCAACGTCATCTTTCTCCTGCTCTAGCTGACGCTTTATGGTACCTGCTCTTGTTCTGAACATGGGCACTTGAACAAGTACTTGTGAGAGGACTCTGAGAGGCTGGGTTAGGCGATAGTGTATAGCAAATGCGACCTATTGTTGTCTTCTTGGCAACAACGTAGATCGCGTGTCTCACTTTATTGGGTGGCAACTAATTCGTTTGCTGCATGTTTTTGAGTCAGTTGCGACACAGTGGGTTTTTACCACTGTGTCCTTGGCAAATCTCTTTTGTGGTTGTTTCTGTTGGGCTCTTGCCCCTTTCGCTGTTTGCTTTGCTGTCCTTTGGATGGTGAGACGCAAATCTGGCTGGGGGATCTGCGTCTTGCCTTTTGTGTTTGGTGGTTTGTGTTTTGGTTTTTATGATTTGCCATGTTTCATGCGACCACCTGTGTCCATGTTGAAGTTTTCTTGATAACAGCTTCTTCTCATGTAAGGACCGAGCCTTAGAGCGTGATCGGCCACACCAGAGGAAAAAAAAAATCTACACTGCCATCGAAGACAGGCTGCAGGAGGACTGGGAGCAGGCTGCGCTTCAACCAGGAGTGCATCAAGCTGTCAATTCAGCCAGAGGCGGGATCGAGCATCGAAGCAAGATCCAACACTATCCGGCTACGATTCGTGCAGCTTGGGCATTGGCATCTGGGATTGCTTCCGGAGCGGCAGAGTCGAAGAAGCCTGGGCAAGAGCGGCATTGGGGGTTTGCATGCTAGACCAACAATCTTGCGACGCAGGAAGTTGGCTCTTGGCTGGGAAACTCTCTCTGGAAAGCCTTCCACCAATGTCCAGCTTCCAGAACCACCAAGCCTCGGCTCCCTGGGAGCTGCCTCACAGCCGCTTTGTCGATTTGAGATGGTTCGACTTGGTGATGTCGAAGGTGAAGGATCTGGCCGACTTCTACGAGAAGCGTGCAAAGCTGAGTGGTGGCTTGGCGCGGAGCTCAAAGCAAACAGACGAACAACAACCTGCCCCAAAGGCCAAAGCCAAGCCAAAGGCCAAAGGGAGCGGAAAAGGGAAAACTCTGCCGGCCGAAGAGTCGAAGGAGAACAAGGAGCCGGTGGCGTAGATCGCGGCAATTTTGACCCAAAGCAAGTGCTCTCAATGAGCCCAAGGAGTCCGGGGTAATGTTGTGAGGTTGTGGAGCTCTATTACCGGGTGTTGGGCTCCGGAACCACTTTTTCCTCTTTTTTTGCACTCCTTTATGCACAACGACCCAGCTGAAGCGCTGGGGACAGCCAAAGGTTTGTGGCCCATGTCAGCCCCTTATGGTCGATGGTTTGGCCGAGGGAACTGTTGTAAGGCTGGAAGTGCAGCTATGGTGGCTCGGCAGAAGGGGGTGAACCTCCTTGTGCTGGCGCTGTCGTGGTTACACATGAAATGCCCGAAGAAGTGCCCTTCCTGCTTAGCCCCTGGACGCCCTCTGTCAAAAAAGCAATGGGGGGTTGTTCAGCGACTGAAGAGCTTTCTTTTTAGCATTGAGGAGGTTGGCGATGTAGGACCGGCTGAAATGGGTCGGTCGGCTGCGAAGAATGAAGGCTTGGATGTTTTGCTGCATGACCTTCAGGCGCAAGCCGCCCAGCTTCTGACTTCTGACTACGAGCTACACCGCTCGTCCTGCAGGTGGGCTGCCTGAAGTTCCTTTTTTGCCTGACGTCCCTGATGGGGATGGTGGCGAGGTTGTCGGAAAGATTTCCAAGGGTATCCCTGTATTGGCAAAAGACATTGACCCTTCAAGGTTGTCGTTTCCAAAGAGCCTACCTGAGTTTGACCCTACAAAGTTTTTTGATGGAGTTCATCGTGAGGTTTATCGTGATCCTGTTGCTTTAGCCACATCCCCAGATGCAGCTGGAGTTGATCCTCCTAGAGTACAGGTGCGAGCGTCAAGGCAGAAAGCTTTGGAGCTGATGCATTTTCTTGATGATCATCACCGACTCCGCGTGGTGCCAAAAAGCAGGATCCGTGAATCTCATGCATGTGGGGCCTTTGCTTTACCAAAAGATGAACAAAAAGACCCGTTGATCGTTGATGGTCGCCCAGCCAATGAACTAGAAGAAACCTTGCGAAGCTGGTGTGCAACTTTAGGGTCAGTGCAAGCGTTGTGTCAACTTGAAATGCTGCCTTCTCATCGGCTGGTCTTTTCCGGTACTGATCTTCGAGATTATTATTACTGCTTTAAAGTGAGCCCGGAGAGGAGCTACAGGAATGTGCTGCGTTTTCCACTGACACCGAAACAAGCTCAGAAGTTTCAGAGTTTTGACCACAAGTTGCTGACCATGGGCCACACTGTTTTTTTTACCCCTGTTTGTCTACTCTTGCTATGGGTGATTGCAATGCTGTGGAACTTGGCCAGCGAGCTCATGTAGAGCTGTGTTTGAAGAGCCGCATTTTCTCACCTTTTGAACTTCTCACGGCTCAAGGCCGGGCCCCGCGGGGGGCGATGGCTGCGGGCATTGTCATCGACGATGTCATCCTTGCTGAGCAGCTGCCCTGTGAAGCGGACGCACTGCAGTCGGAAGGAGTGAGGCGTTTGAACGCCCTTTGCGAAGAATATCTCCAGGCCAGGGCTGTCAGCTCACCCTCGGAAGACCTTCCGAGGCACGGAACAAGCAAGTTTCTGGGGTGTCTCAGTCAATGGGCTTGATGGCAATGTTCGAGCAAGCCCTCAACGACTAATTCCTTTACTGGAACTGACTGCGCGAACCGCGCGCTTGGGCTATGCGTCAGTGGGGCTTTTAGAAGTGCTGGCTGGTAGTTGGGTCTCAATTTTACAGGTACGGAGACGGATGCTCTGTCTTCTGGAGGAGATCTATGTAGCTCAGCGTGGTCGCGACAGGGACTCTATTATCAAGATGTCGGCCGCGCTGGTGCAAGAACTCTGGTTGCTGGTAATTTTGGGGCCTATTTGTGTGTCTTGTATGCGAGCCCAGAGCATTGCGGAAGTTTTTCTGAGTGATGCTTCGCAGGGCACTATGGCCTCGGTTCGAGCTGATGTACCACAAGTCATCACAAAAGAGTTGCAAAGGCACTGTCTTTCCGGCGGCACATGGAGCCGGTTGCTGAGCCCGTGGGAGAGCTGGCAAAAACTGCATGCTGGTTACTACTGGAGGAAGAACGGTGTTCCTTTAGTCAGTCACCCCATTTGGTTAGCGGTTGCTCAGTGCCTTCAGTTTCGTCATCACCATGTTGAAAAGGTTTGGAGCCGACGTCGCATCAACCTGCTCGAGCTGGAGAGCGTTCTGGAAGTGGAGAGGCGCCTGGCTCTCCGCAGGTGTGACTGCCGTTACCTTTTTGGAAGGTGATAGCCAAGTTTGTCTAGCAGCTCTGTGCAAAGGGCGCTCTAGTAGCAAGCGGCTGAACCAGTTGCTGAGAGGAAGTCTGGCAACAGTGTTAGGCTCTGGGATTTATGGAAACTATGGATTTGTGCCTTCACTAGCTAATGTGAGTGATGACCCCACAAGAGGGAAGCGAATTCGGCCGCCGTGTAGAGACTTGCCGGATTGGTGGAAAGCAGCTTTGGTAGGTGACTTTAGCTGTTTAGATGAATGGTTGCAGTCCATAGGTTTTCACCTCAGCCAGGTAGCTCAATTGCCAAGGAGTCTTAGCCAACCAAGTAATTTCGAAGACCTCAAAAAGGAGGTTTTGGATCCTTTGCGAAATGTGCAGAAGCCAGAAAAGCTGGCTGCGTTTGACACCAAGCATGGCATGCATGTTGTACAGAAGTTTTCCAGGCCAAAGGCCCCGCGGAATCTTTTTCACCTTTGGGACTAGAAGGAAACAAAAAACACACAAGAGAGCAAAAAGAGCTTGAAGGCCTAACCAAGAAAAAGAAAAAGATGCTCGAGGGCAAAAATGAACCCGAGCCACCAAACAAAGCTGTTGTTTCTAATCAGGTAGCTCCTCCTGAATCTAAGGAACTAAAACATGACATGTCCGCAGCCCCTTTACCTAGCTCTTCGGAGCTTCCGCCGGCCGCGCGGGGTCCTGCGCTTTCGGAACAAGCAGCAGCGCTCTTGCGGGCGCTCCCAGCTCGGCAGTTCTTTGCGCCGGGCGGTGCTCGCGCTGGAGGCCCAGTGATTTGGAAGAGGCGTGGATATTTGGATCTATACAGTGGTAGGGCTGAAGTGGCTAGGCAACTTAGCAAGCAGTTTGGGATCTGGGTTTTGACTTTTGATTTCGAACATGGTGAAAATCAAGATTTGCTGGACCCTGCTGTTCGGCAGCAGATTGAAGAGCTGGTCAGAGCTGGTGCTTTTTTAGGTGTAGGTGCTGCTATAGAATGTCGGAGTTTCAGTAGAGCAATTACACCTGCAGTACGTGACAGAGAATTCCCCTATGGAAAGCCAAACCTCACAGAAAACATGACCCTGCGTGTGGAGCAGGGCAACAGCCATGCGCTTTTTGTTTTGCGCATGGTGCTGTTGTGCAAGCAGTTGCAACTAGTCTACTGGGTTGAGAATCCAGACGGAAGTTTTTTGTGGCTCCTGCCGGAGTGGATGGAGAGCCAACTAGCATCAGCAGAGAATAGCTACAGGTTTGACATGTGTCGTTACAACACTCCGTGGAGAAAGAGAACTAGGATTGCTAACAACACAAGTCTGGCTGGGAAGCGAGAATTGTGCTGTGGGGGCCATTCCCACTTGGTGCTGAGAGGTAGGAGCAGCCAACACCAAGCTTGTTGGACCCGTGTTGCCCAAGTTTACCCGTTGGCTCTGGCGCGACGTCTTGCCGGAGCAGTGGGAAAAGCTGCGGGATTGACCCGCTCTGAGATTAGCCACCTCCATATTGGCGCATGTGCAAAAGCTGGCACTGGGCGTATTGGTGAAGCTGCTCACCCTGGCCCTCGAAGGGCAGTCCGAGCTCCTCGATTGCGGAACCCCGAGGACCTGCAGCGAGCTCCTTTGGTTGGTGTGGGCACAAGAGCTCTGCAACACCGAGTTTGGAGAAACTTTGAGAAGTGGCTTGGCGAGACGTTTTCCGATGAGACTAGGCAACAAGTTTTCCTTTGTGCTCCCCTGGGAGTTCAAGTGCTTAGGAGGTATGGGTTGCATGTTTACCAAGCTGGGGGAAGACTTGACGAAGTTTGACACCTTTTTGTTCTGGCCCAGCAACAATACCCTTTACTCCGCCCAGTGATGAACCCAGCTTGGCAGCTAGTGAGTCAGTGGGAAGAGCTGCAGCCTGTTTGTCATAGAAGGCCGCTTCCTGAAGTGCTTTTTCGTGCAATGGTAGTTCTGGCACTGCAGTGGAATTGGACGAGATTTGCAGGTGTGTTGATTTGCATAGGCGAGGTGCTCTCAGCAATTCGTCAAGACTTGGTCCTACCAGTTGACATGTTTGATGCCGAGCGTCGATCCGCGTTTTTGTGGGTACGGAAACCAAAGACTTTGAGGAGGGGCAAAGGCCGAGTACAACACTTGAGAGTAGAAAACCATGAAGCTGTTAGATGCCTGGAAAGGATTTTCGGTGAATTGGCTGAGTTTCTTCCTCTCTTCCCTTTCTCTCCTGCTGCCTTCCGTACAAGATGGGAAAAGATCCTATCAGCTCTGGGTATTCCTGCTGAACTGAGACCTACTCCAGCTAGCATACGCGGAGGAGGCGCGATACTTGCCTACCATCGCGGTGAAACCATAAGCAACATACTGTGGAGGATGCGTTTAGTGTCACAAACGACGTTGGAATCATACTTGCAAGAGTTAGCCGCCGAGAGTGTGTTAATTAGGCTTCCAGAAGTGACCAAAGTTCGAATTCGTTTAGCTGCCTCTTTTTACACACAAATCCTAAGGTCACCTGGTTGAAAGCCTCTCATGTACAAGCACGTACTTTAGGTGACGGCCTTGAGATAAGCGGATGCTGGCTCCTTTTTCAACAGGCTCTCACCAGCCTTTTTCCTTCTTTGCTGTGTGGAACGAAGAGCTGTCGAAGCGAAGCCAGTTTTGGGTGGACGCCCACGTACTTTCTCAGGTTGTGCGAAGTGTGAAAAGAGTGAAGAACTGGTCAATGCATGTTCATTTTTGCGTGCGATGTGTACGTTTTATGCGAAAGTTCGCGCCTACAAAAACTTTCAAAACTCCCTCAAAAAGCTTCAAAACGACCACAAAAACCATCAAACGCCTACAAATCGCAAAAACTAGGTCACTTTGTTTTTTAATGTTTTCGGCAATATGCAAAAAAATGGAAATGTTAAGCCTTCTGCTTCTTTTTTGCAGAGTTCTCACGGAATTCTGTGTTTGGAAGAAGCATGGTCATGATTGCAAGTTTGAACACTGTGCGTGTGTGTGTGTGTGCACATCACCATGCGGATTGGGATGCACGACTTATTTTGTGAGAGACCATTTGAAACCAGGTTTTTTCCATGAGCGAAATCTATAATCAATTCAGGGGGTCGGGGAATGACAAAAAATTCAAGGTTGCCGTGGAGGGCATAAAGCTCACGACCGGTTTTTGGAGATATCGACCAAAACGTCTACTTTTTGAATTAGCGTCCAGAAAAAGTAGAATCTGTAGAACACTAGGGATCGACCAAAAATTTTTGATCTTTTGAAGACCTAGGTCTTATATTTTTGTAATTATTTTTGTTCTTGTTCTTGTTCTTCTTCTTCTTCTTGTTGCTGTTGCTTTTGCTGTTGTTGTTGTTGTTGGCGGCAGGGGTCAACCTATCTCTCCTGACGAGCTCCCCCTTGCGGGCCGGATTCGGCGGATTTCATTTTTTGTCAGTTCCGTTCTGTATTTTCTGGCTCTGTGGCTAATCTGGCTCTGGCTACTCTGGCTTCCGGGTCGTGGCTAGTATGTAGGTGAATCATGGGTACCATGAAAGCCTTGTCTTTTCTACCCGGCGTAGGAACGAAGCGCACAAGGTCGTACTTAGGAAAACCCAAAAAAACACACAAACCAAACTGTGGACAACTTTCCTCAGAACTTCGTTTGTGTTTATTTGTATCTCAGTTTTATAGAAGTATCTTCGGTGACATGTCTGATGATTTGTTTCATGTGCTTTTTACATCTCAAATTTAGGGATGCGGTGGGCGGGTTCACACAGAAATTTCTGTGAATTCCCATAGTTTTTGCATGCGCCGAGCTGGACGCGCTAAACAGAAGGGTGCCATTGCTTTCAACTCTCCGCTACAGCTGGGAACAGTTCGATCCAGATCTTCTTCTGTGATTTCATTTTCTTGCGGCTGTATTTGTGGAATCGCTTGCACCTTTTTCTGTCTTCTGGCTTGGTTATTGCAAGTGGATGCCACCTAGTGAAGCTGACCTGCGACTCTATACAATCACTCAACTGATTCAGACACTGATCAGTATTGCTTTTGAGTTGGCCCGGCGCTTTCGAATAGCCGTGCCAGACGTTCCCATACCAGATCCTGCAATACCATTTCACTGCGAACAGCAGTGCCAGTGGTGTACTTGCACTTGTGTGCGGACTTGTACAACTCACAGGCGGCATCAGTGTCATTTACATTCGGGTTTTTGATTTTTGCTGTGCTTGTCACCTTACGGGGGGAGATACACTCAAGCATAATGCCATGGAGGTCAAACACAGGTGTGCCTTTTGGGAATACCAACGTTGACAATCTGGATGGTTCAGAGCGCTCTGAGGCTTCTGGTTTTTCAGGAGATGCAGACTTTGTGGAGCCCCAGCCAGATCTTTTTGGAGAGATGCACGAGAGTACAATTGATGCAGACAACGTTTCTGCAGCTGATTCTCAGCAAGGTCTTCTGGAGGCTGACGATGAGGCCCAACTGGATCAGAATGCAGTAGCTGCTGAACCGGGACGCAAGAGACCGGTGCCTGACATGGATTTGGACGAAGGTGCGGGTCCTGACAAGCGTCTCTTTTTCAGCATGTTGGATTTGCAACGACCTGCAGTGCCAAAGATGCCATGGCAAACCGGCCTTGTTGCAGATGTTTTCCAGAAGGGTCCTTACAAGGTGCCTATGCCTTGGTTGTCTTTGCCGGCAGTGGGTAAGCAAGAAAGCTTGAAAGGGTTGGTGCCATCTTCAGAGCCACCTGAGAGACTGGCCATGAGGACCCCCTTTCACCAGAAGCGACTGCTAACGGTTAGGCTGGCCAAGACAGATGATCAACTGCGAGCCAAAGCGCTGCGGAGGCTGAGAGACCTGATCCTGGCTGTACCAGTGCACACACAGCTTGGTCGGGCACTTTTGGACACCTCAGGACAATTGACAGGTGAGGACATGATTGCATGTGTTTTTGCCGATGCCTTTAGAAGTAGGGCCACTGCAGCGCTTGTCAAACGTTCCTTGGATTATTACAAACTGGCATTGTGGATGAATACCAACATGGATTTGCAACCGATGCAGCTGACTGAGAATGTGGTGTACCAGTATCTGAATTTCTTGAGGGAGTCAGGGGCGGCACCAACCTCAGCAGATGCCACGGTTAAAGCAATCTGGTTCATGCATGCCACTGTTACGATTGTCGACTTCAATCCAAAGGTTTTCACCTCTCGCATCACGGGAGTTTGCAGGGACATGTTTTTGAGGAAAAGGATTTTGAGGCAGGCTCCACCCTTTCCTGCTGACGTTGTCCGGGCCCTGGAAGAGTATGCGTTGCGTGCTGAGAGCAGAGCAGATTCAATGTTTACAAATTTTATTCTTTTCTGCATTTTCTCAAGCTGCCGCATTGGCGACGCTGCAAAGATCAGGGAGGTAGAGTTTTCCAGATTTCATGACATCTTCCTGGTGGAAGCCGCGACCTCAGAGGCAAAGAACACGAACACCATGGAGAGGCGTAGAATGCTGCTGCCTTTTACAGCCATTGGTTGGGGCCTTCATTTCAATCCATGGTACATCAAGTGGGAGATGCAATTGAAAGCTATGCAGCCTGAAACCATCATGCCTGCTTTCTCAGAAGTTTCAGGGCAGTTTTTGCAGAGGCGGATCACAACAGCGGAGGCCAATTTTTGGCTTAGGGAGGTGTTGGTGCGTGCGGGCCTTACTCCAGAGAAAGCTGCAAGGTTTAGCACCCGCAGCTGCAAAGCCACCATCCCCACATGGGCTGGCAATGACACCTGCACTTTTCAGTGCAAGAAACAACACTACAGCTGCACTTGCATAAGCCCTTTGTGGTATGTGTGTTTCAGCTGCTGCCCTGTGGATGTTTGTTCAGCAGCTTGCAGTGGATGAATGCATCGGGCTTGATCAATTTTGGCTCAAGTCGTCCAGTAACAGCTAAGTTTGCAACAATACATTGCTGCGATTGTGTTCCTTCGTCCTTGTGTGTCTTCCTTTTTTGTATGTGTGCAATGGAAAATACGTGGAAGGCAACCTTGTTAGAGGCTGGAGTGATTTCGGCAGTTGCGGAGAAAGTGGTGGAGACATATGCCAATGAATCTGTCTTCCAAAGCTGTTTCCGCACCGAAAATGACTTGGACAAGTTCGCGAAGTCAGTGCTTCTGGGTATGACTCCCCCTATTGCCTCTGAAGAAGATTGGAGTTTCCATCCAGTGACTGGTGCCTTGCGTCGCGTGCGCGAGTGATTGTTAGCTCCCAGCACGGTTGCTGCGCCGTTATTGCCTTTGTTGCCCCTCTCGCAGCCGGCAGTTGGCATCAGCCATCGCTTGTCTGAAGCAGACAGGGAAGGTATGATCAAAAAATTCGGGGACAATTATCCAGGTGTTAATCTTCATCCAGGTGTGCTGCCTGCTTTGCCATATCTTCAGATGATTCAGCAGCAGTGTAAAACGAAGTCTTGGGCGTGGACTCCCTGGAGAAAGGTTCTTTCAGAGGAAGCTATGCATGACGTGCAGTCTCGCCGCGGCGTGCGCAAGCGTGATATGGCTGAGCTTGTGGCTGAAGCGGCTGGCTTGTGTGAGGATGAGTGGGATCTGGAATTGTTCAGCGCGCCGTTGAAAATCTTTCATCTTTTGTGTGTTCGCGCTCATGCGTATTCAATGTGCTCGGTGGGACACCTGCATTCCTGGATGAAATATGTTAACCGCTTTCTTTTCCACTACACCAAGCGGCCGGGAACTGCTTTTCGTTTGATTTCCCCCACCGAGGCAGAAGAGGCGGACAAGGAAGTCATGGGCGAGGTCTTTCGCATGGTGTACCATGATGATGTCACGTTTGAAGATGCTTTGGATAGCGTTGTGCGTGAAGACTTATTGCGGCACAAGCTGTTGCATTTGCCCAAGGGGCCCACAAAGACCCCAGCCGCTGGCAAGCGGCTGCAGGACAAAGAACAGGGAGACAGGGTGCCATTGAAGCGCCGAAAGGCAGATCCGGCCGTTAAGCGCAGGAAGTGCCATGCATGGCAAAAGGATGGCAAGTGTAGGTTTGGTGATGAGTGCAAGTTTGCACATGAGGACCGGGAGTGACTAGGGCCAGGGTCAGGTGATGAAGCGGCTGCGGTCAGTATGCCATTGCTGGCGTCGGATTTTTGTGCGGATCATGGAACTGTTGTTGCCCAGGATGCTGTGGTGCGCTCTGCTGCGTCTTCCGGTTTTGATTTGGCAACTCAGGTACAATATGGCACTGGCAGCCAAAGGGATGCCCGCCCAGAAGCAAGTTTTGATCAGCATTGTTGCGCAGATTTGGCTCCTGCGAAAAGTTCCCCGTTGGCTTCCTTTTGTTCCATCCCCATCGCAGATGGTGGTGGTCGCCTATCTACAGCATGCTGGGTTCACCCTCAGGAACCTGTAGATAGGTTGAAATATTTGCGCGGAAAGTTTTTGCATTGGATGCGATCTTGGGGTGTTGTGCCCCGGCTTTTGAGGCATATTAGCGAAGGCTCAGAACAGCATTTGTTCTCTGAATCTGAGCAGGGGCAGCTTCAAGGTAGTCTTGCACAAGCTTTAGACACACTAGGTTTTCCTTGCAGCTGTGAGATTCCAATTCACCAGCCCTTTTTGCTGGACATTTGGCGGGCTTTGACACGTGCAACTTCTGACATGGACAAAGACTTGCCAAAGTTGTTGACTGAGGGCGTTCCCACTGGCATTCTTTCCAAGATATCTGCATCCGGTGTTTGGGATGCAGTAGAAGATTGTGATACTGAGCTCGAGAATGAATTGTGCGTTCACCTTGTTCCCTGGAAAAGTGCTGCTGACAATGTTGAGCTCGCGCGTGAATTGTTCATGAAAGATGTTTCTGCTGGTTTTGCTTACATTCTTCCTGGTGGTGCTGCTGAAGCAGTGCAGAAGTGGGGTTCGAATGTTGCTGCCGGTCGCCTTGGCGTTGTACAAGCTCCGGGCCGTAAACCTCGGCTGATTGGAGATGGAAGTATCAGCGGAGCAAATCGAGCTTGCATTATTCCTGAGAAAGCGCGTCTTCCTGGCTTGAGCAGCGTGCAAAGATTTTTGTCAGAGTCCGGGAGTGGTTCGGCCTGGGTTGCTCTGAGCTTTGATGTTGCTTCGGCCCACAAGCTGATTCGTGTCAAGCCTGAAGAACAGGGGCTCGGTTGTTTCGCGCTGGGTAACGATTTTTTCGTTTACCGTTCGTGCTATTTCGGTGCAAAGTATTCGGCATACTGGTGGTCTCGCGTGGGGGCCTGGCTAGTGAGGATGTTGCACAGATTTCTCTGGATTTCTCACGCCTGCTTCCTTTACGTGGATGACGGCCTGGTGTTGGTTCCTAAGGATGTTGCTCCACTTCTTGCTTCGGCCTGCTTGGCCTTTCTGACTGCTTTGGGTGTCCCTTTGAGCTGGAAGAAGGTTAAATTGGGGGACGAGCTAGTTTGGATCGGATGGCGTTTTTGCTTTTCATCTGGTTACATACAGTTGCCGGATGACAAGTCGCAGAAAATTCTGGAAGCGTTGAGCCCTTTTTGCACCAGTGGACAGAAGGTGGACCGCAAAACTGTTGAACGTCTTATTGGTCTTTTGCTATGGTACTCGGGTGGTGCTGTGCATCTGCGGCCTTGGCTACAAGCTCTGTATCATCTGCTGTATAAACCACGCTGCGTATTCAGATCAGTTACCCCCCATCAGTTTGAGGTGCTGCGTCAACTGATGGACACGAAGTTAGCTTTGACAGGTCACATGGAATGTTGCGATCTACAGCAAGGATGGGTGTTGCATGCTGTCGCCAACTGCGCCGTGTCTTCATTGGGTGCGGATGCCTTAGTGTCTCCACGTTTGAAGCGAGGACAGGTAGATTGTGTTTTCTACAACTACAGCAGTGTTTCTGTCCGTACAAATTTGGCATCCATGTGGGCATGCAAGCTTTTTTATAATGCTGTGGCTAAGCATCAGTCTATCCCCTTAAGACGTATTGAAGAGTCGTTCATACCTTGCGCAGCAGATGCATTTGCAACCGCATCAGTTGCTGGTGTGGGTGGCTGGTGGGCGCCTACTGCAGAGAGTGCGCGCCAAGATCAAGTTTTTTGGTTCAGCATTTCTTTGGGCAAGTGGAACTTGCCGGAATGGCTCATTTGTGAGAAGCTTCAATCCTACATAGCTTCATTCGAAGCTCTGGGGCAGCTTTTGCTCTTGCTAGGGCGTGTGCGTGGGATCAAGTCTCCGGCTCATCATGTGTTGCTTATGAGGCAGTTGTGCGACAATGCTGCCGTGGCCGCATCGACGCAGAAGATGCTATCATTGAAGGCACCTCTTGCTTTTGTTTTACAGGCCATCAGTTATCATGCAGTGGCACACGGTGTGCAGCTCACCTCTGCACATTGCGCGGGAGAGCGCAATGGCTGGGCGGATGACCTCAGCCGTGGAAAGGTGTCAGGTTTTAACCCTTTGCTTCGGGTAGAATTTGATCTTCTAGAGATTTTGGCTGAGCCTTGGGCCTCTTTGGGGCACTCTTGAGTGGGGATTGCTATTGGTGCCCCCTTTTTTCCAGCAGGCTGCCACCTTGCAGTTAGGGGCTATGATGTGCTGGTCTCTGCTGTGGTTGTCCAGCAGAGCCAGCATGTGGCAGCTATCCATTTGAAAAAAGGGGGCGTGCATTGCAGCTTAGTGTTTGACACCTGCACTTTTCAGTGCAAGAAACAACACTACAGCTGCACTTGCATAAGCCCTTTGTGGTATGTGTGTTTCAGCTGCTGTCCTGTGGATGTTTGTTCAGCAGCTTGCAGTGGATGAATGCATCGGGCTTGATCATTTGTGAAACCCCACCCTCCCAACCCCTTGTGTTGCCCAAGTGCAACTGGCTCCATGCGGGGGCTATGATGTGCTGGTCTCTGCTGGGGTTGTCCAGCAGAGCCAGCATGTGGCAGCTATCCATTTGAAAAAAGGGGGCGTGCATTGCAGCTTAGTGTTGTTTGGGGGCTTCTCCATGGATGAGCGGCGCATGTTAACGCACCACATGGACGCCAATGCAGTGATGCCGCTGTCCTATTCAAGAGACAATTTGACTGCTTTGCACTCCAGAGTTTTCAGAATGTTGACGGCCATTCGCAATTTTGAATTTGACCCTGATGCCTCCAACGCTGCCCGCATATATCAGGAGAACAAACACCTGCTGGATGAGCCCGCTGAGCCCCTACAGCAACCTGGAGCCTGGGATGCATCTGAATCGGACGTTTCAGAAGAGGAGAGCTTTACTGAAGGCTGCAACTTTGTGAGTGTTCAGTCAATGCCAGCAGACACAGTGACTGGACAGAGATTGCTACACAAAGACTCCTTGGTGGTTCATGTGAAACGGGACGACCAGACCATGTGGTGTGGCAGAAAGCTGTCGTCAAACTACCGGCAGTGGAAAGAGGGAGACCCTGATTTCTCTCAGTTGCTGGTGTGCCAGCAGTGTGACAAAGCTCAGCCGTGAGGGCGCGGGAAAAGTGGGGTTATAGCGGCAGCCAAGTTTGAGGCGGGTACACCGCAGTCCAAACAGGTTCTTGCAATAGTTTGCCAACCATTCTTAATTCTCCCCCACGTGTTCTTCATTCTACCTCTCCCTCACTGCAGTACTGTTTTACATCAGTTTGAGGCGGCCAGGTCGTAAACCAAACTGATGTCAGTGTGAAACATTGGTCATGCAAGCAAGACCGTGCAGACACAATTTCATGAGCGTTACGACATGTTTACCAAAAGCACGGCCATATACACATCAAGTTTGAGGTGGCACTTGCCACAATCCAAACAGATGTTGTTTTTCAGTTTTTCACAAGGCTGAGGCATCAGAAATCACTGCAATCCTTATGCATCAAGTTTGAGGCGGCACGAGTCGCGATCCAAACAGATGGCAGGAACCAGAGCGGCAGTGCGTTTGATTTCAATGAGCTTCAGCATGTTTAGGTTTTCATATGTTTTTCAATTGTGCATCAAGTTTGAGGCGGCAGGAGTCGCAATCCAAACAGATGGCAGGAACCAGAGCGGAAGTGCGTTTGGTTTCAACAAACTTATGCATGTTCTTGGTCATTTTCATTTCACACTCTTTGCAACAACCTCCAGATCCTCCCTGTCACCGGCGTTATTGACCTGGCCATGGTTTCACTGGAATCGAAAGCGGCATGGGAAGCACGGGCACGTGCATTGGTTTGCCTGAAGGCTTTTTGGTTGAGTTGCAAGGGTGCAATCTGGATACTTTTGGACAATGGGCGTTTTGCTGCCAAGCCGATCAGAACAGCTTTGATGATACACCCATCAAAGCTTCAGTGGAGGCGCTGTTAGGCCGTGAGGTAACACCCCAAGAGATGGTCCTGTGCAGAAGGTTGTACTTTGAGGGAAGGACATATGCAGCTTCAGATATGCAAGCGAGAATCGATCGCACGTCAGACGACAAGCCAAGAACCATGCCACTAGCAGAGCGCATGGCCAGAATTGAGCGCCAAAAAGGCGACCTTGCAGGTGTCACATGGACGGCGGAACTGGAGCCAGCTCACAAGTTGGTTGACAAAGTTGTGGCGATGCAAGATGATGGGGCCCTGCTGTTCATACCCCCACAGGCCTGCGTCAGCCGCGTGCAGGAGATTCACCAGGAGAAGCATGAAGTGGCCCTCACCTTTGACGCTGCTGGCAACATCCGTATGGGGAAAAAGGCAGAAGAATTGAAGTGCGATACAAATGGTGACCTCAACCTGAGGAACGCTTGGACAAGAAGGAACTTAGCCTACGACCAGGCTGGATTGGCGAGCTTTGTGGTTTTGGAGAAATGGACAACCAAGCTGATGTTGGCCAAGCTAAAGGAGCCGCCATCGGGTTACCGCTACATCACCACACAGCAGATATGCGAGTGTGACAAGGAGATGTGGCTGCTGCTATCCCAAGTCTCTCGAGGGAAGCTGCAGCCAACAACACCAGATGCAAGGCCGCTGGATGCCTTCATTGAGCATCTCACTACGTCTCCTGAAGTGCTTTGCTTCCTGACGCCCTTGCAAGGTACCAAACGTGATGGCAGCGACCATACTGATGCGCCTGGGCCCAAAAAGCCCAAGCCCAACCCACAAAGCACCTTCAGCACCTGCAAAACCATCTCCAAAGACCACCGACCAGGCACCAGGCGCCTCCAACTGGCGTAAACTGCCCCAGGGTTGCCAGAGAAAAGGCGCCAACGGCTGACGATGCTTGAAGTTCCAGTGGGGTTTGTGTAACAGACAGAAGGAGAACAAGTGCAAGTTTGGAATTCACGAGTGCTTCAAATGTGGTGCAAAGCGCCCTTACAATCAATGTGAACACTGACTTACGGTGGCAGCAGAGCAGCCTGGCAATCAACGACAAATGACGTTTATTGAATTTTTCCCAGGGTCAGGAGCTTTTTCCCTGACTATGAAAAATGCAGGCTGCCAAGTTTTTGCAGTGAATCACCAATCAAATCGTTTCACGCCAAAGGTGCCCGCTTTCACCAGGGATCTGAGCCTTGATGACGAAGTCAACGCGACAAAGCAGATGTTAGAGTTTGTGGAGTCGGACGTAGTCCATTTTGGACTCATGTGCAGCACATGCAGCCGCGCCAGAGAGCACCAGGTATCCAAAGAGCTGCAACAACAAGGGGCGCCAACGCCCCAGCCACTGAGAGACGAATCAAATTTGTTTGGATGGCCAGGGCTATCATCTACAGACAAAATCAAGGAGGGCAAGGCCAATGCCATCTACAAGCATGCCATCACCCTGCTCATGGCGTGCTATTTGCTCAGCTGCATTCTTTCAATCGAAAAAACCGGCGCATGGCTGGTTATGGCAGTTGTTGGCAATACTTGTCAAGCATACTGCAAATGAAGGCTTTATTAACTGGTATTTTTCTCTGGAGGCAACTTTGTTTGATGCATGTATGGATGGCTCAACGCGCAACAAGAGCACGACAATTTTGGGGTCTTCAGATGCTTTCAACTCCTTTGCAATGCGTTGTGACCATTCTCATAGCCACGAGCCCTGGTCTACCAAAAAGCTGGATGGTAAGGGTTGGGTCTCCGACACTGCAGCCGAAGCGGAGTATCCTGCGTTATTTGCTAGGCGTTTGGCTGCCGGCACTTTTCCAAAGCTTGAGACAGGCCCAACCTTTTTGAACCTCGAACAACTGCGTTTGGATAGCCTTCAAGCCCAAAAACGACAACACAGGGCGCTTCAACAGCTGACCCCGGCCTTTCAGACCTTTCGTTGGCTGCAACCAGCAGCCCCTTTAGCTCACAACGAAAAGTCCCTTCCACCTAAAACTGCGGGGGACGAAGTGGAGGTGGCTGAAGATGAAGAAGTGCAATCAAATGGTGGTGGCATTAAAGTAGGAGTTTGGATGGATCCGGAAGCTTACATTGCAAGAGCACTTCAGCTTGTTCACCCAACGGACTCCACCATTGTTTTACCTGATCGGCTGATGAAAGCCTTGTTTACCATGGTCACCAAGGAGCTTGCAGTCTTAGCTAGAGAAAGATTAGAGACGCTGAAGCTCTACAGGAACAGAGCAGCTGACCTGTCCATAACCGAAGCGGAGTTGCATAAAAAGCTTCCTGCGCACGTCCAGGGCGTTGTCAAAAGCAAACGCCTTTTGCCTTTTGAAGAGCGCCCGGAGGCAAACTTTTTCCCAGACATGCAGGCCATGCGTGACTTTTTGGAAGGGGTTGATTTAGTGGGCGAGGAGCCTTTTTCAGAGCTTTTTCGTGAGAAACTGCAACCAGCTGCCATGACTGTTGATCAGCTGAACTTGTCAGCCCCGTTGCCAAAGGATTTTAGAATAGGCCGACCCCTTGCTGACCATGAGAGAGAACATGCCGAGAGGTTGGTTGCGTTGCAAAGGAAGCTTACAATAGGCCGACCCCTTGCTGACCATGAGAGAGAACATGCCGAGAGGTTGGTTGAGTTATCTCGGGAAGAGGTGGAAGAAAATTTCCTTCGAGGTCCCCTTTTTCTCCGAGGAGGAAGTGACGTCCGAGTTGGGCAGACCTTTCTGGACCTTGATCGAGCGATTTTTGCTTGTTCAAGGTGATGATGGCAAAGAGCACATCATCGATGACTACCGCAGAAGCCATGTCAATGCTGCCTCTGCTTTGAGGTCGTACCTGGAGTTACAAAATGTCGCAAATGGTCCTACTACATCGGCCAGTCCTTGCCTTTTGGATCTACTGCAAGTGTCTGCAGTTTCAACAAAGCGCGGCACCTTTTGCAATGGATCCTCACACCACGGGGGAAACACATGGATCCAATTGACTGAGGTCTCTTAGGGACAAGCCAGTCATAGGAAACCTATTGATGTGGCAACGGTGACATCAACAAATCCCGACAGTCACCACGAACCGTGTGATTTCTCCCCCGACTCTGCAAGCAAAAAGAGTGAGCCGTGCTGCATGTCATTTATCCACCTGAGTGCATTTCGTTATTTCATTGGGCGTTCTTTTGAGCGAAAATTTTTAATCAACATTTCCTATTACGCGCTATGTAACTTGGAGGTTTCCTTCTAAACGACCTTGAGGGTTGTGAAGACGTAGGTGAATCATGGGTACCATGAAAGCCTTGTCTTTTCTACCCGGCGTAGGAACGAAGCGCACAAGGTCGTACTTAGGAAAACCAAAAAAACACACAAACCAAACTGTGGACAACTTTCCTCAGAACTTCGTTTGTGTTTATTTGTATCTCAGTTTTATAGAAGTATCTTCGGTGACATGTCTGATGATTTGTTTCATGTGCTTTTTACATCTCAAATTTAGGGATGCGGTGGGCGGGTTCACACAGAAATTTCTGTGAATTCCCATAGTTTTTGACCCACCCAAATTGCCTCTTCGAGTCACCCACCCTCAAAAACTGGGGGAAACACATGGATCCAATTGACTGAGGTCTCTTAGGGACAAGCCAGTCATAGGAAACCTATTGATGTGGCAACGGTGACATCAACAAATCCCGACAGTCACCACGAACCGTGTGATTTCTCCCCCGACTCTGCAAGCAAAAAGAGTGAGCCGTGCTGCATGTCATTTATCCACCTGAGTGCATTTCGTTATTTCATTGGGCGTTCTCTTGAGCGAAAATTTTTAATCAACATTTCCTATTACGCGCTATGTAACTTGGAGGTTTCCTTCTAAACGACCTTGAGGGTTGTGAAGACATATATATATATATATATTGTGAAAGCCAGGCCAGTTCACATGTGCTTGAGGTCATTCTCTCATTTAACCAGGGGGTTCTTCCAGAAACCAGTTGTTGCCGCAGCCTCTGGGCTGGAGGGAGGGATTAGCTTGAGCAATAGTGCTATCAGTGACGCTTAGCGGATACAGCTGTGGCCAGCTGTGGGTGCGTTGGACTGATTGCAGGTTGTGGCTTCGCATTGGGCAAAACAGGAGTTTCAGCATTTGGACAGGGTTCCAATCTGGGTGGAGGAGTTGAAGTGATCAAGCTACCAGTGTCAATCTGACATTGGTAGCGGAGCTACCTGGCGATCAGGCGCCACAGAATTCATGGCTGAATCATTTGGAGGACAGACTGGAACTGATGGGGGTGGAACCATCTCGAATCAGCTTGCTCTGTTAGTGCCTTTGTTTGATCCTGCAAGTGACAATGTGGACATTTGGTCCAGCAAGGTTCATCTACTGCTTGAAGCATGGCCCCAGACCAAAATCTTGGAGCTCATCACCCGACTGATCCGCAACACAAAGGGATCAGCCTACCAGAAGCTTCATTTGCATCAAAAGGACCTCTTGGTGAATGACCGTAAAGGGGTTCAGAAACTGGTGGAATTGGTTGGGGGCACCTGGGGACAGATTCCCCTTGAGCATCGTTTTGAGTTGGTGGAAAAGGCCTTGTATCGATGTCAGCAGAAGCTTGAGGAGACAGGTGACAGTTTCATCGCCCGTGTTGATGTGGTTTGGACTGAGCTTTTGACCAAGGACGTTGACATGGATCAGATTCGATCGTATGTTTTGCTTCGTGGCAGTCGCCTATCAGCTGAAGACAAAAAGCGCGTGTTGGTGGAGTCCGGAGCTGAACAAATTGGACAGAAACTGGAATGGAAGAAGGTCGTAGCAGCCATACGTATGTTAGGGTCATCTTTCTTTCAAGACTACACGGGTGCCAAACGAGAAAAGAACATGAAAACCTATGACCATTTGGCCTTCAATGTTGATGAAGTAGAAGAGGATGAAGAACATGACACGTATTGGACTGTTGATGATCCACTGGATGATGAAACCTTAGCACAGTTAGCCAATGACAATGATGAAGATGCTGCTATGGTGGTACAGTTTGAGGACGCAGTGACAGAAGCAGTGCAGAGTGATGCAGACCTAGCTGCCTATTTTTCCTCATATCAGGAGGCACGTCGCCGCCTGACAGAACGTGCCAAATTCAGAGAGTTTTGGCCCGTGAGAAAAGGAGGGAAAAGTGGGGGCAAGAAAGGTTTTGGAAAAGGAGGCGGAAAAGGAAAGTCACTAGCGCAGAGGGTAGCTAATTCTACGTGCAGACTGTGCAGGAAAAAGGGTCATTGGAAGGCCGAATGTAGCCTTCGTCAATCAGCCTCATCCACTGGCCCTCCAAGTGATGGATCAACAGTTCCGATTTCCATGGCGGTGGTCGGTGATGTGCCAGCAGAGATCCCACCCGAGATCTTCCATTTGCCTGAGATGAGATTTCCCGAGCCTTTGCCAGATTGTGCAGTCGCATGTTTTGGGGTAATCATGGGAAATAAACTTGGGAATAATTGGAATAATGATAAGGGGAAGAAATGGGGATTTAAATCACATGTCATGTCACGCATCCGAATGGCCCTCAGGAATGAACTGAGCATCCGTGCCAACCACCGTGATGCTGCGCAGCCAAAGTCCCATGATGTAAAGTGTCCCTCGACGTCTCACATGCATGATCCGAAAGATCACCCGGCATCCAACGTGATTTCCCATGACATACACTTTGCATCATCAGGTACCCATGGCATTGTTGATTTAGGTGCTTCACAGACAGTGATTGGAAGCCATCAGGTGACAGAACTTTTGCAGGGTCTTCCCGAAGAGATCCGAAAGCAAGCACATCGTGCTCCATGCCATTTAGTGTTTCGATTTGGTAACCATCAAACACTGACGAGCCAACATGCACTTGTGCTCCCGATCCAAAAGGGATGGTTCCGAATTGCAGTTGTTCCAGGTCCAACACCTTTTTTACTGTCAAGTGCATTTTTGAGACAGATTCAAGCTGTGATTGACACTGAAGAGGGAACCATGTGGAGTAAGGCCTTACGAAAGTTTCTCACCCTTGAAAGATCTCCAAAGAATCTGTTCTTAATGGATTTGAATCAACTTTGGGATGATAGTTTTTCTGGTGAATCAGGTGAGGCCTTGCATGGCTCAGACTGAAACTGACCGTGGTGCCAAAATGACAGTCAAACAGCCGCAGGGAAGCCTTAGGGGTAGTGAGCTCAACTGGACAGACCAATCACCTCCGCTAGAAAGTTCAGTCAGTTGCCATGAAACTGTTTTGAGAACCCATTTGCCGGTGAGCCCGTCACCATCATGTCCGACCGACTCAGCAGTGTGTGGTCCAAAGATCAGCGCAGGACGTGACTCAACACCGGGGGAACATGACGTCCCTGGCTTTGCAGCTCAAGGAGTACAACAAGTCGCAGAAGAAGCAGATCTCTCGAGAGGTCGTGAGTGCCATGACTCTGGAAGAGTTAGCCAGCGAGAAGATCACCTTCGGAGAGTCAAAGAAGGGTATGACCTATGCTCAGGCGTTCGAGGACGCCCAATGGACCGAGTTCATTTTGAACAGGTTCGAGATGAGCGACAAACCCGAGCACATGATGTTTGTGCAGTATGTCCGTCTGCGCCTGAAGGATGTCCAGGTGAAGACCAAAACCAGCAACCAGAGCACCAAGCCGAAAGAGAACAAGAGCATGCCTCCCGTTCCACAGGAGGTTTGGGAAGATGTCACGCCGACGGACGGCTCAGATACAGCCGACCTGATGCACCTGCCCTTCATTCAGGAGGAGATGCAAGATCCACGACAGATCCGAGAACTGAGAGTTCTGAGTGCAACTGAGGCTGATCTGATCCGGCATCGTATGTTTGCAGAAGAGATGCATTTGAACATGACCCTGGACACAGACTTTGACTTCACACATGATGTTTCCAACAACAGTTATCACCGACGAATCCAACGTATGGTAAAACAATTTCAATCTGAACTTGACCAAGTGATTCAACAAAATCAGAAGAACAAGTTTCAACTTCCTCAACTTGATTTGTTTGAAGTCATGTGTTCCAGTGACAGTGAACTCACAAAGCAAATGTCGTCCATTGGTGGTCGCTCCAAAAGATTCGGATTGGCAGAAGGTGACCTCCAAACAGCTGCAGGACGCCGAAGAATGTTTCACGTGTTGACCACCCAGAATCCCAAGAATCTGTGGTACAGCCCTGAATGTGGACCCTGGGTGCGTGGACACGGTTCTGTGTGGAAACCGCCTATAGGTCTTATGGGGCGGAATAAATCACTCCATGGGTTGCATGACATTCTTCAGAAACGTCTTGCAAGCCTCTGGCAGATCAGCTTAGCCATTGTTCTGTATCGATTTCAGGTGCAGAGATCACTGCATTTTCACTTAGAACAGCCGGATGGTTCCAAGATGTTGCAGCTCCAACCACTAAGTGAAATTGGTGAACACAATGCTTTGCCGCTTTGACCTCTGCCGCATGGGCAACTTGACCGATTCAGAATCAGCCATGCCCATCCGAAAGCGTTTGAACGTAGCAACAACGTCAGATCCGTTGGCCCGAGCCATCCATGGAAAGCTGTGCAATTCCGATCACGAACATCGACAAATTGCAGGAAGCATTAAACATGAGGGAAAGCGTATGTCATTGTCCACTTTTACTGAGAAGTATCCAGCCAAATTTGCTCGACAGGTAGTCAAGATCTTGCTTTATGAAGTTCCAAAGGAAAAGCCTGCGTTTGCAATGGATGACCCACCTTCTCAGGAAAATAACAATGAACACCCAACCAAGAAGAGACGCCTCATGTCAAAATTGAGTCCACAAGCCATTGCACAGCGATTTGCTGACGCCAGCTGGCAGACAGTGATGAGACGTGCCAATGTAATGGCCCCACGTGTTGGACCACTGGTGATTGACACTGGAGAAATCATTCATGAGATTTCCATGTTATGCCCTGAACATGAGATTAAACATGTGATCCTTTGTCGTGGCACAGACCGGTATCCTGGCCCTACCAGAAATGTTCCACCAGGTAGTGCTCCTCTAAGAAAACGCATTTGCATCCGTCGCAAGCATGAAGATGTGGTTGTTGATGATGAATGGGAGCCCTGGGAGAAACTGACATTTAAAGGCTTGCGTCGAAAGGGAACGCCAGCCAGAGTCAGTCTGACCATATTTGCCAAAGCCAAGACAGTTGTAGGCCAAGAGATACCTGTTTCCGAACATGTTCCAGTGCAGTCTCAATCTTCTGCCGACGTCCGTGCTGTTCGCTCTGCTGAATTCGAAGGATCAGAACCAGAATCAAAGCGACCGCGCACTCATGAGTCAATGGATGTGGCCCAAAGGGTTTCCGAACCAGAAAAGACCGAATCAATAGATCGTCATGTCATTGACCTAGCCTCTCAGAAACATGGACCACGTTTCATGATGTTGAAGCCAGAAACTCAGGCATGGCTTCTCAAAGTTCACCGAAACCTGGGCCATCCGGGAGCTATGAAATTGACAGAGTTCTGTCGACAACTGGGATGCCCCAGTGAAATTCTCCAAGCCATCGGAGACCTGAAATGTTCAACATGTGCTGAGAATCAAGATCCCAAGATAGCTCGTCCAAGTTCCATACATGACCATGGGGATTTTGGAGATGTTGTTGCAATTGATGGTATCACATGGACTAATAAGATGGGGCAACAGTATAACATCTATCATATGTTGGATCAAAGTACCTTGTATCACACTGCCGTGGTTACTCGTGCACATGATACTGAACAGGCCATGCATGCGCTTCACCAAGGGTGGATTCAATGGGCTGGACCTCCAGGTCTACTATGCATGGATGCAGGAACAGAACTGAACTCCAATGACTTCATGACATTTTTACAACGGTACTCAATTAAACATCGAACCATTGCCACAGAAGCACACTGGCAAAATTCCAGGATTGAGAGACATG
Source organism: Cladocopium goreaui (assembly GCA_947184155.2). NCBI lineage: Eukaryota > Dinophyceae > Suessiales > Symbiodiniaceae > Cladocopium > Cladocopium goreaui. Next base: position 38,280 of record CAMXCT020004366.1, read on the forward strand.
GAGCCGTACTGCAAAGCATTTTGAACAAAATGGACACCGAAGAACCACTTGATTCCTTTGAAAAGGTAAGCCAAGCAACCGCTTTGGCCACTGCAACCGAAAATCAATGGAGCCGTCACAGGGGTTATCCACCAGAAGTCCTTGTGTTTGGAAAGTCAAGTAGGGTAGCCGGGTCAGTAGTTTCAGATATGCAGTTGCCTTCCCACAGTTTAGCCATTGATGATCGTCCTGAAGGTCTCCGATTTAGAGAGGAACTGGCCCTGCGAGAACGCGCACGTCGCGCCTTCACTGCCACTGACAATTGTCAGGTCCTAAGAAGAGCCCTGGTCCAAAGGAGTAGACCCAATCGGGGCAAGTATGTCCAAGGAGATCATGTCATGATGTGGCGAAAACGTGGTGAAGCTGATGGCTCTTGGATAGGTCCCCTTCGAGTTGTGTTGCAAGAAAGTTCACATGTTGTGTGGATCACCATGGGCAGCAAGCTGTATCGCGTAGCTCCGGAACACCTCCGACCGCTGTCAGCAGTTGAGGAGTGGCAACACCGATCCACAATCAATGAAAATCAATCAGGTGATTCTCCAAGTTCCACGTCACCAAATCAAAGCATTATCCCACCACATGGCGGAGTACAATATCACAATTTAATTCCCACTGAAGCACCAAGTTCAACTACCACTGCCAATAATCAAGATGTGAATCAGATTCCAATAATCCCCAATGAAGATAACCCTAATGTTTCAGTAATCCCAATAAGTGACAGTAACTCTGAACAACCTGATGGTGAACCAGTTCCCAACAACCAGGATCCCTCCGAAAATGTTGAACAGCCACCCAATCCAGTGGAAGTGCCAGTTCCAGATACGGATGATGAACTCTTTGTGGAAGCCGATCATGTTTTCCAAGTTGACAATGATCAATGCTGGAAATTAGAGATTCCCATTTGTGCTCAAGACATCACCCGCTGGCGTGAGGAAACAAAACC
>CAMXCT020004367.1:0-7500 GCA_947184155.2 Cladocopium goreaui
TTTTTTTGCATGGGAATTTGTCAAATGTATATTTTGAATGACATTATGAAATTGAAAACGATTGATTTATTTTATAAAAGTGGAAACAATGTCTGTGTAACTTAGAACGGCACCATTTGATCTCACCATGGGTGATGGTTAGCGCAGTGATGCGCCAACAAACATGTTTTGCAAAAAAGGAAAGACACCCAACATCAACGATCTGTGAATCTTTGAAACTAAAACTATGAGTCACTATGAGTTTCATAGCGTAGCAATGTGTAGCATGGGAATCCCAGCAAAACACAATTTCGTCCTAATGATATAATGGTTTGCTGGTCCCTAGTTGTCCTGGGCAATGGTTGGCGGCACGGAACGTTCAAGTCCAAAGATGTGATCACTGGCGTGTGGGGGTAAGATCAAACATATATTCCAGCAAAAGAACACCTGGCAAATTGATATGCACATTTGATCACATTTGAAGATCGCTCTAGGTTTTTGTTGGTGTCATTTATTATTTTTAGTACATGTGTGCTGTTGCCCCTGTTGTTTTTCTTTTCGTGAGCAAGGCATCCCAGATATACAGTAGATCCGTTACTGGATCTGGATCCCAATGGGATCTCAGCCAGGGATACCTCTGGAAATGATGGGAAACTGGGATGGTTGATATTATGTAGTCCGTATTGGATTACCATGTTATCATATATTATCCATATATTATCATGAATTGTCCAGTCCATATATTATATTGAATATTGTGAAAAAATCGAAGACGTTTCAGTAGGAAACACGATGAAACAACCCACTGTCCCATCATGGTTTCCAGCTTCAAGTTGCCCAGGTCGCAGCAAAACATCCTCAATTGGAACAGATTTGTGGAGCAACGTGGTCGATGTCGTAGTCATATTCACTGGTTGGGTTGCTGGAAAATGATCACAATATCCATGATTTATCATGATTTATCATGATTTATAGCTTGATCACGGTTTGTTTTGGACAATTTTTATGTAAACACTGTTCGTGTTAGCTGATTGCTCACAGGATCATTGATTAACTACCGGAGGGTGTAACCGTTAATTTTGATTTTTCTAAGTTCATCTAAGTCCTACCGGAGTATATATCATTTCCTTCATGATTATCTGAGCAAAGCAGATGTTTGGTTTTTTGGATGGTCCAACCTTTGATTCTTTCTCAGCATGGACGTGCCATGAGCTTCTACGACCAGGATGTAAAAACATGTAAAAACTGGTTGGGTACTTCAATCAATAATATATATATTTATATACAATATATACATATTATATTATATTATTATATAGGCAGCTAATGGGATTAAATACCCAGCTATCCACGTCAGGTAGATCTACATTCAGTTCGACGTCAAGATATGGTACAGTTCGAGCTGCAGAATGACGCATACTTCTTCAATGCGGAACTGTGGCTGACATTTTTTTTAATGGGCAATATAGTGAGAATAGTGAGCAGGGAATTTTAAATGGGCCAATTCTCAGCGAGAAAGTCGCTTTCCAAGAACATGTGTTTTATTTTGTTTCTGGTTTGTTGGGCTTCAATGTTGAGTTTGGGGCGCCCACCAGGGTCCTCTAGTCTAGACTATAGACATCATGATAATTGTATATATATATATATTATAAAAATGAAGCACCAGACATAAAGGTGCACTTATACATGGTACAGAAGTGGGAAATTCAATCAGAATGCTGCAGAATGCTCATGAGATTGCGCATCCGAAAGCTTTGTGGGGCACATACCTTCCTTGAGGACTATCAAGCACGACCTGATGCACCGTTCCTCTCCACTGGTGGAGAGCCTTGCTTCAAATCGGTGGGTCATGCCGCCTTTTAAGACCATCGGTTCCTACCCCGAGCTGATTTTGTTTGGAACATGCATCCAATATATGTGTTGCTCGATGATGGTTTAATCATGTATGTTTGTATACATGGTTTACTTATATAAATATATCATGCAATATACATCCACATTCGTAAAGCAACACAAACACATACACAGCCAACAAAAAACACATTGTACAATTGACAGTACAAGTGTGGGTGCACCCTGCCCGAAGTGGTTGCTATTAATTATTTGTATTTATTTATTTGTGATATTTGTGCAGGTGCATCTCCATTTTCATACAATTACGACAAACAGTATCCTCAATAGACCCTTGATGATCATACTATTTTCTCGTGTTCTCCCCTATAGTTTCGCGACCCCCAAAGAGAGCGGAGTAAAACGCCAGCAACAAAAATACAGAATTTGGAGGATCATCCCACGAATTTCAACTGGCTAGTCTTACAATAGCCATTTGTGTATTGAATAAGCCACTGAAATTCTTGGAACATAGACCAGGGTAGATCTAGCTGATGATTCGCGGGGTGGTCTTCCACCACAAAGATGCCCGAAAATATCTTGGACACCTGGAAGATATGGGGAAAATATGTGATGGACAACTTGTATTCTGGCTGAGGGACCCCAACTGGGCAAAACCTTTGAAAACTCCAGATGAGCGCTGCTAAACCCCTATTGGTTGATGTTTGGGGATTACTGTATACTAGCCAATGAGCTGGGTATTGTCATAACCCATGAGCTGGGAATCCCAGTCACCAACCAGTATCATCCATCCCAGTCATAAGCTGGTTTATAACCACCCATAAAGATCCATAAAATGTATATAAATATAGGTTAATGTATCATAAATACAGACTTTGTTCGAGCTTCGCACATGGTTGTATTTTTGTTTGATATCATAAATAAATTCCATAAGCCATTTAAGCTATCATTATTAAGTAGTTCATTCAATCATTAAACCTGTTAAGTGTATCATTACCTATTTCTGGTGTCTTCGAGCTCGAGCTCGATCCAGGCCGCCTTTTTGGTGCGGCTCTTGCTGCGCTATCCCCAAAGAGAGCTGCAGGTCTTCAAGTTGGCCAATCAGGTGGATGGGATCGAGATGGGTCTATTGGGATATGGGACCATTGGACTTTCATGGGATTTATCATAGCAGCTTTATGGGTTTTTAATGGTTTTTTTATGGGATCCTGGCTTTTGGTTCATATCCATAAGTTGCCATAGTTCTTGCAAAGCCATCTAGGTGGCATGCAGATTGTTTGGAATATATTGCACAGCTGCGAACTGATTCGCATCCAGCCAGTTTCTTTTCCGGCTGAGAGGCTTCTTTGAGGTTGGAAGGGATGGTGGGAACTGGTAACTCTTGAAATGTCGTGTTCTTTTCCTCACCATGGCTTGCCAGAATGACAAGCAACGAGCATGTGGAAGTTATTCATATTTTTGTGCGTAGCTTTCACCCCAAATTAAGCCAAGGATTGACAGGTTGGGAGGTCCAAGCAGGTCCCAGGGACGCAGGGACGACATGCGTGGGAACCTGACGAGGCTTTAGCCTCCGATTTGCAGAATGTGGTCCAGCGCCTCGCTGGGACGACATGAACAGGTGCATACCTGTGCTAACATGCGGGCCAGAGCTCTGGGTCTATGTAAAAAAAAGTTGTGCATGGTGCGGCCTTATTCTATGAAAGTGTTTGGATAACAGAGGGTGGGAGGTGTTTCTAACATGTTCTAAGCCTTGCAATTTGCGACCATGGACCATCTCAATGCGTGAAGCCAAGATGGTGTAAGTCAGTAATGTGGTAAATCCAATAGTAAATAATCCCCAATAGAGGTTCATGATTGGGTCTACCCGCAGCAATGGGATTATGTTATGTTGGAAAAAGATTAGCCCCAAATGCGTTTTCCACGTTATATCCAACAACGGTACATGATGCCTTCACTTTTCAGATTGGTTGATCCATTTTGTGGAATCTACTGAGACTGTTGTATACTTCTCATTGCCCCCCTTAAGCCAGGTCCTCAGGTAGCCTCCGATATTCCATGGTTTGCTGCAAAGTCCTCCATGTCTGGATGTTTTCTTCCTAGTTATTATATGTTTCCATTAAAGCCTCCAAAAAAAGGATTTCCCAACCGTGCTCGATTACTGCATGGTAGATATATAATCTGACCGTACCTGGGTCTATGACTCCTAAACCCGGAAATTGGAGGTACTCTTGTATGTGGTTTATAGATAGTGTATATCAATATATGAGTAACTGACAAAATTATTGGCATACATCATTGTAATACTAATTCAGTCTTGCTTCGCCTTGGCCTTTCTGAGGTTGCACAAAACCTTCAAAACCGATAGGGTCGACCCTATACCGATACCCCATCTGTGATACCTGCAGGAGTACTGAAACCCTCACAACCGATAGGGACGGCCCGAATTTGTGCATGGCATTAAGTTTAACACATAACTTTGTCAGCTACTCAGACTCATATTATGATTACATGCGATTGTTCAAGGTACAGAATACTGATATATATATATATATATATGTGACTGTTTTTGTTCACATGTTCAAGGCACCTCTTTTGATTTGGGGATGTGTATTGTAAATGCTGGGCAGAAGAATCATGCTGTTAGATCTCACTTTGTCATGTGCGAAATGGAAGTGGTACTGATGCTTGACTGATTTCTGCTCCGGTGAATGTGTTTGAACTCTTGAATGCTGTTGTCGAAAAAGAGGAGATGCAAAGAACAAGTATGGCTTCAAACCGGGATACCTGTGTACCATACACTTGACCTGGCAGCAACAATGCCCTTTAGAGAAAAATCATGTAAATTGATGTAAATGGATCGGTTTGGCTTACCTATTATAATTTGCCTGTTGGTTGTTCAGTGGGGGTGTCCTTTGTAACCAACTGACCAGCAGCCATAGCTGCCGTAGCCTGCAAAACCGTGACCATGGCCAAGGTTGTATGATGAGCTTGGTCAGGTACTGGCAGGTGGCAAACTTAAACATCTGGATCTCAGTGGTTTCTGGGCATCTTGGCACCACTGAGCTGGATTGGCTGTTGGCATTTCGGCATTTCAGAGTGTGACCAAGTGACGTCTTGCTGTGGTGATTCCATCATATTCCATCCCCCATCCCCAAAACTTGGACTATACCATCTTAAAAACGTCATATAAATCATTGGTCGATCACGATCCATGTGGGGATGTTAGATGTTCACTCAGAACAGCAATCAGATTGAATGGAGAGATCGTGTAAAACAAAATTGATATGTCCTTCACTGTGGTTTCCAGTAAGCTTTCCTGTTTTTTTCCGTTCAGCGATATGTTTTCAAACCAGGACAGCGGTGCAGATGCTGGCGTCGCTCTGGGAAAACATTTGGCGAAGATTCCATCGCAGCTTGGTCAATGTCTGGGAGTTCGTGGGTCGATTCGGTCGAGTTCGTGGGAATTTGCGGGGAATTCTGTGCACACAAAAAAAGGTTGGTGGTTTGGAACCATGGAATTTTATGACTTTCCATTTATTGGGAATAATAATCCCAACTGACAAACTCATATTTTTCAGAGGGGTTGAAACCACCAACCAGCTAATGATTATTATTGTATTGATATGTATTGATCATGATCATCATGATCATATATTTATAAATCCGCCTTTTGAATTTTCACCATTGAGAACTAATCAAGTTGGTTTGTTCCAATGGCCACAGGTCAAGCCGAAAAGAAGATGCTTTCCATGGGCTTTTTAGGGCTTCGGATGGTTTAGGAATTGTGTTGCTTTCCTACCTAGATTAATTCCCATACACTAGTGGAAGGTTTGCACAGCGGGCAGCTGCCAGTGGCTGCCAGGTTGAAAAGCCTCCGGGTGGGCACCAACGAGCTCAGTTTGGAGCAGATCCGTAAAGGATGGGTTGGGCTGGGGAAGTGGTGGCCGAATGATGAACAAAATCTGATTGGCGATGACTAGTCCACCTAGAGAAACAGATACAGGATAGTGTATATATGATTATATAAATTATATATATATATATTATATGTATAAGTATCATTTAGGTGGATGATTCATCCTTGGGATATGTGTCTCAAACATGACACTCACGAAGTCAGCAAAGAATAGCAAAGTGTCCTGAGTTCAGACGGATAGCAAGTTGACATGTTTAGCCCCAAAAGGTGTGTAATCATGTAACCATCAGATCAGAGATGCCAAAATTGGTGATATCAAACCAGGTTGAATGCAAGCTGGCTGGGGAATCAGTACTCAGAAGGTGATGTTCCCATGGCCTTCTTTACCCAAGAGCACCATAGGTGAAGGCAAACGAAATTCTGAAGCAAAACGGACAACAAGCAAACATTTTAGGGTGGTGATGCCTACCTTGTACTTCAATGGATTGAAGATCAATGAATCAATCAAACTGTAATCAATAAAACAGAGATACAAACCAACATGGTTGAACATTCTTTGATTGCAAGAAAAGAAGCAACAAACAATGAGGGCAATTCGACGTGCATCCCAGTTTGTATGTGCCTGTCAAACGTCTCACTTCAGCCAGTTACATATATAGTTATATATGATACATAAAGGGTGTATATATATATATACAATTATAATCATGTATGAATGGAAAAGCCATGAACCGCCCCAGAGACACGTGCTTTCAGTGTGGCTTCTCAACGGCGTGCCTTCCCTGAATGGCCCGTGTAAGCCGCAACGTCAGGCAGCTCTGATACGATCCTAAACTTGGGTCGATCAAGGACCCGATCCTGATGTGGTCATGGCTTAGAAGATGTTTGTGTATCTTTTTTGTGGGGATTATGTATATTATATATATAATATGTATGTATTTGTTTTGTTTTTTGATTCGTTTCCTGTTCCCTTTAGCGAAAGCACCAAGCTTTTGTGAAGGGTCAAAGGGAACAGCTGTATGGGTCAAATAGTCCTGCGGACCCACTGGGATGTGGAGTCCTCAAAGAGTTTACAGAATTTTGAGGTCCCAAAAAATAAAAAAGGATGCAGAACATTGTTTCCAGGATGGTAGTTCGATGATGTTTCCCTCATAGTTCCAGGCTTCCAAGTTATTTTTGTTGCTATCCTATTAGATACAACCATCCTATTAACCACCAATTCTGGGGTTCTCTCGCATTGGTGGCATCGGGTTTGGGACGCGACCAGTGACGTCAATGCATTTCCCTGACTGCTTGCTGTTTGTCAGGTACACTTTTCTCGAAAAAAAATGTGTGACAAGTATACACCAGCATACATAATATCACCAAGTATGTGTTTGTCTCCTCAAGCCCATCGATGTGCGGCCCCGTTAAGGGCCTTAAGCGCTAGCCTAAACCTGAGGAAGGCGTGTATATATATAAATATATATATATATATATGTGTGTGTGCGTTTTTGCATGCACATATGTATTACCATCTAAATGTATATGCATATGTGCATGCACGTCGCACACATATACCATATGCATATGCAATACCTATTTATATATATATATATATTAATAAGGACCATGGTATGTCCATGTAATGGCAGGGAGTGATTATCGCCAGGATGAGGGACTGCGGGGCTGGTATCCTCAGCCAGTGCTTGCCTGCCAACGTCACCAAGATCCTTGGTTGTTAGTGGCGTTTCTTACTGGAAATACCGTGGAAA
>CAMXCT020004367.1:12500-24030 GCA_947184155.2 Cladocopium goreaui
AACTTGCTAGAAATCACAAAGTCAACAACTAACCAAAAACAATAGTTTCTGTGGACCCGGAGGGAGAGCCTCCACAGAGTCAACCCCTCACTTGGTTGACCCTTTGGAGGCCCCTCCACCGGGCCCACCTATTCGGAGTTCGGAACGTAATTGTACAGAACAAAAAACGATATTTTATGTATACTTAGTAGAAATCACAAGGTCAACAACCAACCAAAAACATTAGTTTCTGTGGACCCGGTTGGACTTTATGTAAACTTGCTAGAAATCACAAAGTCAACAACTAACCAAAAACAATAGTTTCTGTGGACCCGGTGGGAGAGCCTCCACAGAGTCAACCCCTCACTTGGTTGACCCTTTGGAGGCCCCTCCACCGGGTCCACGTATTCGGAGTTCGGAACATCATTGTACAGAACAAAAAACGATACTTTATGCAGACGTGGCGGAAGCGCCTCCACAGCGTCAACAACTAGCTCAGTCGACTCCCTGGAGGCCCGTCCAACGAGTCCGCGTGCTGACAACACGGTATACCTACAAGAATAACGATTCACCAACAACAAGCACACAAACATTCCAGCTGCTTGGGTGAGCTTTTCAAACTCCAAAAGTTTCTTTCCAACCGATTCTTATCCAAAATGCCTACCTTGTACATCTAACGTTAGAAATCGGCAAACTCTTCAACGCAATTTCCACGAAGTCATGAATCCGCTTGTTGATCTTCCCAATTGAATGCAAAGTTTAACGGGGGTGGGAGTTTAATATTCCCTAATACCCTTGTTGATCTTCCCAATTCAATGTAAAGTTTAACGGGGGTGGGAGTTTAATATTCCCTAATACCCTTGTTGATCTTCCCAATTGAATGTAAAGTTTAACGGGGGTGGGAGTTAATATTCCCTAATACCCTTGTTTCTTTCCCAATTGAATGTAAGTTTTAACGGCCTGGGCGTAGTTAAGTAGTAGAGTAGTAGTATTATAGTAGTAGTAGTCGTAGTAGTAGTAGTCGTCGTGGGTCCATGGTATGGTAGTGGTAGTGGTAGTAGTAGTAGTACGCGGTCGTGGTTAGATGGTCCGTGGTCAGTGGTAGTGGTCTCAGTCTCGTATCGTACCGTAGTAGTACGTCGTCAGTCGTGTTTCGTCGTCGCCTTACGGCGCGGCAGTCGTACCTAGTCGTCAGTCCCCCCGTCGTCTCGTCCGTCGTCCGTTAGTCCGTGATCCTCTCCGTCTTCCCCGTACCGTCGTCCGTCTCCGTTCGGTCCGTCTTCGTCGTCCGTCAGTAGTCGTCGTAGTCAGTGTAAATATAGTCGTAAGTCGTAAGTCGTAAGTCGTAAGTCGTAAGTCGTAAGTCGTAAGTCGTAAGTCGTAAGTAAGTAGTAGTAGTAGTAGTAGTAGCAGTAGTAGTAGTCGTCGTCGTAGTAGTAGTAGCCGTCGTCGTAGTAGTCGTAGTAGTAGTAGTAGTAGTAGTAGTAGTAATAGTAGTAGTAGTAGTCGTCGTCGTCGTCGTCGTCATAGTAGTAGTAGTAGTAGTAGTAGTAGTAGTCGTCATAGTAGTAGTAGTCGTAGTAGTAGTAGTAGTAGTCGTCGTCGTCGTCGGCGTGCTTGCGTTACAAACAGTCGCACCTTCTCTTGCCTCTCCCTCCTGTCTTTTCCCCCCCTACCTTTCGTCCCCCCCCTCTCAAGTTTGCTCGACGAGTCAAGTTGGGGGTTTGCTGTCCACATCTGTCCACTTTTCTTGGAAGGTGAATTTTCTGTTCGCCATGTGCACGGAGGAAGGCTTCCTGGAGTATTCGAGCTTCAGGCGGGTGGAATCGGAGCCAAAAGACTGGATAGGAATTTCTTGAAGACCATGCACCCTAGGAATCCCTAGGATACTTTGGGATACTTTGGGCATCTCTTTTAGTGTATGAAGGACATTGAAGGACCAACATTGTTTTTTTTTCCAGAGCGTAACTCGTTTTTTCGCCATCGAATTCAGGGAGTCGGAGAGTCGCCAGGAAAGTCTTGTCCTCCTTTCTACGCGCCGTGTGGCGCTTGGGCAGCGGTACGCGGCGAATGGTCTCAGCGAGTCCGACGGTTTTGGATTCTTTGGCCTTTTCTCTGTTTCGATCTCATGATCCCGTTCCTTGTCCAAGAAACGCTGGTTTAAGTGATCAAGTATGATCAAGTATGTAGACTTTGCATGACTTTGCAGAAAGAACATGTTTTCTTTCTCAGCATAGGGCATTGAACTGAACATCCCACTGCATGTCAGTCATTGCATGTTGTTGCACTTAGACTGTTCCTTGCTGAACTCTGACAAACCATTGGCCGCAGCAGGCTCTGTCCAGAGACACCTTTTCGAGAATGGCCACAGATGACGTGGTGGGCACCTTACTCCGTCGCTTCTCCGCTGGTCGCGCAGAGCACGTGGAATCTGTAGCTCCATGGCACACGATGGGGCGGAGAAAGGTGCAGGAGGACGTCTCATCACCAAGCAGTGCCATGGTGAAAACCTATGTGGATGACTTGGACCAGCCGCTCCCACGGCGCAAAGGTTACTTCTTGGCAGTTCAGTCTGCGCGTGAATCTGCATTGTACCAGGAGCTGGAACATATCAAAGTTGAACGGATGAAGGATGCCAAGGAAAGGACTCGCAGCAACTTGGATTTGGAATTAAGAGAAGCAGAAATCCGCAAAGAGCTCAGAGGAGAGGTGGAGGATGATGTTGCAAGGCGCGAGTACCGAAGAAAGGTGCAAAAGTTTTGGCATCGCTCCAGACCTAACAGTGCAGTGTGCAGACGGCACAAGGTGGTTTGTCAGGGCCACTTGTGGACCGCCAGCTCGAATCATCTTGCCCGTGGTGGGGTGCTACCTGCAGGAGTCCCTCGTCCAATCACTCCAACAGCTTTGCAAAGAGCCCTCAAGTCAGTCACTTGGTGTTCTCTGGTGTTTTCCAGTTTTTGTCGGAGCTTTTCTTGTCAGTGCCTTTCAGATTTATCGGGATTTATCTTATTGGAGGTCACCAGACAATGCACCTTTCCGAGACCATGCGCTAAGTGCATTCATTGTGCATGCCACAGGTCATCTCAAGTAGCAGCCAGCCAAGCCGCACGATTGCTGATCGGGTTCTGAAAGAATTTCAAAGCGACAAGGGCAAAGGGGATGTGCAAAAAAACATGAAAAGGATAACAAGCGTTCGTGGCAAGGCATTCTCCATGCTGCAAACGGATGACAAACTGTCTCAGACCTCATCTGATGAGGCGGATGAGAGATGTTTGTTCAAACGGTCAGCTGTCTTGGAAGCCTTCAAGTTGTACCGAAGTGACTACTGGCTCACACAAGGTGGTGGCATTCGTTCACTCTTGAAGTCAGGTTTACCCATGCAGGTGTCCAAGGATCTCAGTGCTGCAGATGCAGCCTGGCGCAGAAAGGTGGAGCTGGACCTGATGTTCCAAGAAGTTGCGGAAGAGAACTGTTCCATCCACACCCCTGCTGCTTCACAAGAGCTGACTCTCAGAGGTTTCTTGAAGGCAGTCTTCCCCTTGGCCAAAAAGACGGACATTTGGACAATGATGAAATGGATCAAACGACCTCAAAAACAGAACAAGATTCAAAGCCAACAGAAGATTGCAAAGCCCGATCTTGGCTTGCTGCGGGATGTGATCGAGTTGTTTGATGCTATTGATGCGAAGAAGACAGGCTACGTGCCCATTGAAGCGGTGGAGCAGTTTCTGTCTGGTGAAATCGTAACACAAGGCGAACATGCGCGATTGAATCAGCGTCGACAAGCCCGAACCAATCAGCGCAGTGTGACCGACTTCGTGTCCTACAAAGGGAACCCTCGGGCGGCCCTGATTCTCAACAGGACTCTGGATGATCGACCTGAGTGGAGTGTGTCACCCTCCGAGGAGAACACATCCGCAGTTGCCCGACAGGGACATCATCGGAATTCTTTGTCCCGAAGAACCTTGGAACAAAGGCAAGGCTGACAAATCTTCAAAGACAGCAGTGTGCGTTTGAACATGTTTGAACCATTCTGATAGTTTTATGTTGATCTGTTTATCATAGTTTATCCATGGAATCTCAGGTTACTTTGTCAAGTCATTTCAGGTCATTGTTTGCAAGAATAGTTGCCAGTGATTGGCACCGGGTTGCAGGATGGATGCATTGTCCAGTGCTTTGGATTCGGAGCTCTACCAGTTGGCCTTGGGGGATGACAACCTGATTAGCGAGACCATCGAGGATGGCAACCAGCGAGTTCCGATCCAAATGCTGAAATGATTCAGAGATGGGAATGGCTCATACAGTATCCAACTATGTCCAAATTACCAGATTATATATATAATATATATATATATTATATCAACCAAAAAAAAGATGGTTATGGTTCAATCATGTTCAATAGATTCTATAGATGTTGAAAGCAAACCATGAGCGATTTTGTGGCTCCACATGAGCAGGCTGCCAGCAATCCGTGGCATCACGAGCACTTGGAGTCCGTGAATGAGGAATTGTACACAGGCAGCGCCCCTTGATTGGCAAACTCTATCTGAAAAACCAAAGTTCCCAGAGCATGTTCCTGTCAAAGCATCCACCTGGTATCCGGTAGGTCCGGTAGGTCCGGTAGGTGAGTATCTACACTGTTTGATGGTATCCCCAGCACTTGGCATCCCGGCATTACAGCAGGTCAGCCGGGCATGAAGAAAGTGCGCCTTGTGCGGCTCTATTGGCGTCACTCTGCCTGCATGGATGATTTGTTTGTTTGGTGCTGAGTGGGCTGCACCCCAGTTGGAGCCCAGCCATCAGGTTACATGGTTGGAAGCGCGCAGTTCTCAGTTTAACTGGAGTCGCTGGCTCTGCGAATTCATGAGAGGGAACTTAGTCTGTGAAGAAGAGATGACTCTTAGAATCTTGTTAGAATGTAGAAATCTCCCACTCAATCTGAGGCAGTGTCTGGTTTTCTTTGGGTGTGTTAATTTGATGTCAAGACTGGCTTTGAGGCAATTGTTCAGCAGCTCCGGGAAGATTCTTGCTGTTTGGAGTTGAAAGATGGAAAGTCCTCTCCTAAGCTTCAGTGGAGCCATGGCAATCTGGGGTTGTTAGTGGGGGAAGACCTCAACAATTCCATTTCAGTGAGAAACACTATGATAATGTATGATAATACGATAGCTGCTATGGAGGTTGGTACCACATTTTCAGACAAATCATGACAAATCCATAATATACTTGTATTTCCACGCACCGGTTGTTTACAAAGTTTTCGGACACGTTGCTGCATGGTTTCATTTCTTCAGTGCCTCGTCAACGACCCAGGCTGGATTTGATGGGCTTTATGTGCGTGCTGGCACAGGAGCACCACTTGACTTATAAAAATGAGCTATGGCAGAAACGGACCCGGTTTCTGCTTGGAAAATTCATTTGAAGCCAAGATTTTCAGGGATAGCGAATCATTCGGGGTTGAAATTCTCGGCCAAGGACGCTCAGGCTGAACTGCCACATCCCCGTTTTTTTCCATGGCCAGCGCTACGCTTATCAAGGCCAACTGAGCTACAGAAGGGTTGTAGTAGTTTGAATTAAAAATGTGTTTTAAACATGCATTATTTTTGAAATGTGAAACAAATCGATTTTGAAACTGTAAAAACAATGTGAAACAAATGATTTTTTTAAAGCAATTTTGAAGCTTTGTTCCTTTTCCTTCTGCATTTGATTTTATGTTTTTGCTCCTGGTAGTCATTGCTTTGCTGCAGATATTAAGCAGATCTGCGATCTGCACAGTCCACTTCCGATCGATTTGAACTGCTCCTCTCCGATTTTCAACCTGCAGAAGTTGGGCAGGCAGCAAAGTAACTGCAGCAAAACTGGACCCCAAAAAATCCAAGTTCCACCTTCCCAACTGGATGTTCAAATGTGTTTTTTTCACATTTTTTTCACATTTTTTTCTTTCACGTTTTTTTTTCACGTTTTTTTCCAAGTGCATTTTCAAAACGCATTTTTTTCACATTTTTTCCAAGCGCATTTTCAAAACACTTTTTTTTTTAAAAAACATTTTTTACATTTTTGTGAAACATGTGAAAACATGCAAAACAACTGCGTTTTGAAAATGCGTTTGGAAACACATGTGAACAAATGCGTCTTGAACATGTGAAAAACATGTGAATAGAATGTGAAAAAATGTGAACAAATGGGAACAAAAGGCAGTTGAAAAGTTCCTGTTTCTTAGCACCATTTTTCCCGTTTTATTTTCCAGATATTGTTTTTTTTTTTTCAGGTTTTCTTTGAAATCCAATTTTAAATTATAGAATATTAAACTTAAACATTAGGATTCCACATAAGCATATATTCATTTTTAATGATTCATGCCAATAGGTTCACAATGAATGTCTTTTTTTAAAATTTAAATTAGGAAAAGTATTAAAAACTGTATTTTCCTGTTTTTCAACATTTTCCACATTTTTCACACTTTTTTCGCACTTTTTTCACATTTTCGAAATGCTTTTTTTTTCACATTTTTTTCCAAGCGCATTTTCAAAATGTTTTTCTTCACATTTTTTTCACATTTTAAATTAATCATTGTTTTCAAGCTTGTAGCTGGAAACGGCCATGATAACGCTACGCATTCACTTTGTGAAATCCAGTTTTTGATTGTGAAACTGTTTATAACAGATTAATTACTCGTAGGCAGATGTTCAGTTGCCCCCCGGTCCGTGCACCATTGGGATGGTGTTCATGGTGGTTTGGATGGTTGAAACCACCCCAGGTAACCATGAAAAATGATGAAACAAGTCTCTTTGGAGGGACACCATTTTCAGACGCACCCCAAAATCATGTGTTGCAAAAATATCTCCCCAAAAATACACCCAGTGTCTTCTCCCGATCCTCAATACCCCCGATGTTTGTTGGTTAGCTCCCAAAATTTTCCCTATTAACAGTCGCCGATGAATTTGTTGTTTGTCGGAGCTCCAGGATCAAGTGAACACCATCTTTGCCTTGAGCCCCGCGCAGCGCGTGGGATCGGGGCAGATTCGTCGCTTGGCCTATGCATTTGACTAGGACCAGCGGTGCCAGAATTGGTTGCGGAACAAATGAGGCAAACAACAGGATATTTGCTGGTGAAAAGTATGGAAAATTATGGCGTCCTGTAGATATTCCCAAAAAACACAAGAAATAGCAGGAAATAGGTGAACACTGTGGAAATTCGTGGAACCCCTTCATATTTTGATGGTCAAATTGGTGGTTTCCTGTATATAGATATTCTCGGAAAAAAAGCACGCCAGTGAAAGTGCCAGGTCAGGCAAAGATCCTGATACCTAGCACATCTCTGTACCAGTTTTCAACAGGCAACTTTTGGTGATTTTTGCTATCGAATATGCGTTAAATGGAGGACACATCTCAGTGATGCTTTTGTCCGGGTTGATTTTGGTAAAATATCCATTCCAACCGGCTGCAATGGAAGTTGTGGCCATGGTGGGGTTCTGTAGAAAGTGGATGCAAACTTTGCATCGAAGATCATCGAAGTGGGGCCCAATCCAGAGATGTTCACATCACCAGAAACTTCAACTTTTAAGATACCCGGTTGGCGATTGCAAGCCTTCTGTTGAGACTTGGATGAAACTTGTCTGAGTCCAAAAGATTGCGCGCTCTTTGAAGCCTATGAAAACTAGTTTCCAGTAGAGAGTGGATCCCAACATGGCCAAGCCATGTCCATTACTGGATCAATCTGGATAACCATGCAGCAGCAGGAACCTACTGGAATCTCAACATGTAAAAAAAACGTGAGGTCGGGTCACGTGTCGCCCACCGCACAGCCATGGGCTCCATGGGCCAAAGGGCACGAGGGACACGCCGTGCAACTGGACACATCAATGACATTTATGAAATGTGGTAACACATGGTAACACCAATTATAAACCATCTGAAGAATCTGCAATGTAATCAATGTAACCATGAATGGATGATTTATGCATCCCCAGATGGATCCAGATGGTTTATGCCATTGGGATCCATTGGGGTTACCACAGTACATCACAGTACAATACTCCAAAGTACTCATAGGTTCATGATACATCATGATACACTAGCTTTCGAGAGTTGTATTCTCTGCTCACCTGTTCAAACTTTGAAGGAAGTAGCCCACAGCGCTGTAGGACTGGGAGACTCTGGAGAGATGTATAGGACGGATGCTTCCGATGGACATCGCACCAGCTGACGCCTCATGCATGGCCCTCAGTCCGAGCTGATCTGATGTGGATAGGAGTTGCCGCAGCACAATTGGTTGAAGATTCTGACTTGCATTTCAGCCAATGCACTGAAACAGGACCTGAGACTCCTCATGCTTTTGGATGTAGATCTTTCAGGATCTTTCCATGTTATCCATAGGTTGGTATTTGAGTTGGAAGGACGTATGGTGGCGGCCAGTTTCAGCTCAAGCTGTTTATCGAAGGCACAACGCCTCCAACTCCGTGCCAGAACTTGGGACAAAATGTCGAAGCCATGTGTCCTGCATTTCTTGGACACCAAATTGCTGCAGGAATACACAGGCACCTGGGTTGTCTGGATATGTCTGGATATGTCTGGATGCATCGTGGTTTTTCAGGCGTAGGCGCAGGCGTATCGTTGCTTTTCCACTTAGACTTGTCCATACTTTTTACACACCTTTGCCCCTTGATTTTTGGCACAAAGAATGAAGTTCCGAGTTCCGAGTGAGTTGTGATTCAGTTGCACATCAAGAACGACTCTGAAGATATCAAACTAGCATAAAATAGCAGCCTTGCATGACCTCCAGGCACATGTGAGGAATACTCGGGCTACGTGAAGAAGCCTGGCTTCTGCCACCATCTCAAAACGATGTTGACCTGCAAACATTCCGACTGGTGTACGGCTTTCCGGGAGTGCCTTAGTAGCCTTAGTCCGCATCTTATAGCCTTAGTCGCCTTAGTCCTGACGACCCGGAAGTCTAGTTTTCCCCAGCCCATCGAGGTGGGGCATCCTCCAGTTGTACTTCGCCATTATGGTGGCCATTGCTTCCACCATCATCAATATCGTGGATGGAAAGGTAGGGCGGGTAGGGTACCCGTACATGGCAATGGAAAATGATGGAAAATGGATGAATCTAAGGTAAGATTTGGAATTTGCTTCATTTGCATCACAGTTGCTTGTTTCAAACCTTGATTATGATTGGAAGTCTCAGTCTCAGTGTGCCAGCGGAGATGTTTGGACTTCAAAAAGATATGTGTGGCTCTGTCTGCAAATAGGGAACCCCAATGCCAAGATTGGTTGTTCATGTTTTTCTATTAAAATAACATTTGTTTAAAGGGATTTTTAAGGCTTCTCCCACTCTTGAACATACCGATGTGTTGCAATCATCACACCAGGTGGGCATCGTGAATGCTACCTGGATCTGTTGCGTGCAGATCATTTTTGCCACTCGGCAGCCGCCCACGGGTGTCTGAGAACGGGGCTTTTCCCAATTAATATGAGTCATGGCCACATGATATGGCAATTTTAGATAACTTTAGTAGGGCCCTAGAGAACATGATGATTAGCATTGATCAATATTGATCAACTAGTTTTGAGACACACCTTTCCTGAGCAGCTGCAATATTTTAAGTTTTTGGAAGCTTGAACCCTTGTGAGACCTTGAGGTTGCATTGTTGCCACAGCGGTGGTAATCCTATCCGGGTTGGGACCTCCGCAACGCCTCAGGGCTACATCTTCGCCCACCTCGGGTGGTTCGGCGTTGTGAAAAAGGATGGCTGCTTTTGTTCCTTGGCACAGCTGAAAGACAGAGAAAGCTTGATGCACCTCTTGGACGATCCCTGTTCCAATTGGAGAAATGCTGGTCACTCCAAAGCCACTCCTGTTTTCTCTTGAACCATTTCCTGAGAAAGCGATCTGGGGTTTTGAGTGCCTGGTGCCTCAGGCTGTATCATTGCTTGTTGCGAATGCCCACCCATCTTGCTCTTCTGGGGCCTTCTCATGATGTTTTGGGCATGTGGTGCAGTGGCTACTGCGATCAGCGTGCGCCGGAAAAGGGGATTTTCAAAGGGAGATGGATTGGAAAATGACGGGCCATGATATTCTGGCAACCTGAGATTTTGTCTTCTTGATGATAATCTGGCACCTTTGCAGCTTTAGTAAAAGTGTTTGAAGGGTTCAAGTGTCTCACGAGTCAACATCTTTCGGACTTCTTCTTGGGTAGTGAAGGTGACACGATGTGACATGCCTTGTCGATGACAGTAATCAAGAATCCATGCTGCGTTGCACAAAAGTCTCAAAAATTCCCTTCAAGCCTCCATGTATAGGCTGTATACGGGATTTCCCAGCCATGTTTGACACCAGCCATGTTTGTCACCAGCCATGTTTGATGGTACCCAGTGATAGAATTCTTGCCATGCCCTGGTCAGTCCATCGGCGTCTGTCCGATTTGCGTGGTGAACGTCTGTCTCCAGAGCATCTATGCCATAATCCTCTTTTACATGGGATTCGCATGCTTGATGCTAAGGTGAAATTGTGCTGGCGAAACGGGGAGAAAAGGGGACATCCCCGTAATAGGATCGGTAATGAGGTAAATATTCAAGCATCCAATATTGGGGTTTGGTATTCGTTGATTACTGGGATTCCAATGGTTTATGGCATTGGGTTTACCTCATCACAGTCCTGGCCTGCAAGCAAGCAAGCAAGCAAGGCAGCAAGGAAGCAAGCAAGCAAGCAAGCAAGCAAGCAAGCAAGCCAGCAAGCAAGCCAGCAAGCAAGCAAGCAAGCAAGCAAGCAAGCAAGCAAGCAAGCAAGCAAGCAAGCAAGCAAGCAAGCAAGCAAGCAAGCAAGCAAGCAAGCAAGCAAGCAAGCAAGCAAGCAAGCAAGCAAGCAAGCAAGCAAGCCAGCAAGCACACAAGCACGCAAGCATCCGCAAGCAGCGCACCGCACCGCAGCCCAAGCCGCGACTCAAGCAAGCCAAGCAAGCACTGCAAGCAAGTGGCACACATCGCAGGCATGCGCATGCAAGCATGCAGCCAAGCAAGCAAAGATCACGCACACTGCACCGCAAGCACCAAGCACTTCAGCAACGCAAGCACGTCAAGCCAAGCCGAAGCCAGCCAGCAGCCCGCAATGCCAGCAAGCCAGCAAGCCAGCAAGCCAGCAAGCCAGCAAGCCAGCAAGCCAGCAAGCCAGCAAGCCAGCAAGCCAGCAAGCGAGCGAGCGAGCGAGCGAGCGAGCAAGCGAGCAAGCGAGCGAGCGAGCGAGCAAGGGAGGAAGCACGGCAGTCAGCGAAGCGAGAAGGTGAGCAAGCCATGCAGGGAGCCAGCAAGACAGCCAGCCAGGCAGCAAGCAAGGAAGGTATCCAATCAAGCATTGTATAAGTATGGCGCGCGATTGCAATACAACCCCCCGTATCCATGTGCATAAGCAAAAGACATTGTAAATGCCATGCAAAACTGCATTTCCAGGAAAGCCCCCCCCGCAGCTTGTGACAACGCCAGAAAGGTGGATGATAAGGCCCACCTACATTGCGAATGAATGTATCATGACTATGTGACGCTTTGCGGGGGGAGGCGCT
>CAMXCT020004367.1:24130-39257 GCA_947184155.2 Cladocopium goreaui
TGTAGATTTTCGATGTAGATTTTCTATATGTTCAAAGATGTGTTTGTTGCAAGCTGGGTTGGGCCCCCAAGTCACCAGGGATCCTGCAGGACCAGGATCCTGCGGCAACCTCAACCTCTGTATTTTGATCTCGGCCGTCTCGGCCGTCTCAGCCTAGGCCCGTGCAAGCCCTAAACGATCGCAACACGGTGAATCGGCCTTTCTCCCAGGCAGGGGACATTGATGGACCGATATGGACCGTGTTGATGGACAGTGTTGGCAGTTGGCAGGTCGGTTTCATCGAGTTCTTGGTCTCCCCACTGATTTTTGCGGCGATGACGCCTGGCTGAGTGGGTGCGTGATAGATGTGATAGCGGATGATTGGATAATGATTAGATGATTAGATACATGAATATGGAGGAGACGCTGGGATTCAGGGTCGAATGGGGTGTCCGACTTGCAACAACTTATGTTTCTTCATCTGCACTGGCTACATGCTTGAAGGTGATACAATTACTAGATCCAAGATCACCCCATGGAATTCTTGTGAATTCTTGTGAATAGTGACTGAATAGTGTCATTACCGCAGCACGATTGCACCATCACCGAGGAAAATCCTGCCTGCGACTGAGCACCTTGCCGTGCAGATGCTCATGAACGCCAGGCTCAGAAGCGACAGATCGTTGTTTCATGATTTTCATGGCACGGTTGATGAGTTGTTGAGTTGTTGAATAAGCATGAATAAGCTGTGACCTGATTTTACAGCCTGAACGTGAGATTTTCATAGATTTTCAGCACTCTGTACTGCATGTTTGTTGGGTCCGCCTCAACTGTGATAGACGTTTGCAAACGGGGGCTATGCAGGTCGTGGCAGAAGCAGTGGGAAGCCGAGGGGAAGATGCTTGGTCGCAAGCAAGATGCAGATGCACGTAGTAATTTGTCACCAGTTGGGTCAGGCTACGGCGGCTTCAAGAGATGCATTTCTTGTATTTTCTTGTCTGGTTTCAGATGTTTCAGCTTGTTTCGCTGCAAGGGTCCCACCGTCAGACAGCGACAAGAAACTTTTGAACGAGCGCATCATCAAGCGGCTCATCTCAAGAGATGATAGGGATGGGATATGGATGGGATATGGCAGATATGCCATGAAACATCATGCAACACAGGGAAACAGACAACATGAGACAACACCGACATGTTTGGAGTTTGGACATGTGCCTTCCATTTTACTCTACTAACTGGAGAGACATCACCCGATTTGGACAGGATGGAGAACAAGTTCCGAACCTCTCAAGCTGGCAAGAATCCACCGGAAAAGCTGGAGCGCAACTAGAACCCAGAGAAAATGCCTCCGCGTGTTTCTGAAGGTGCTCAACTGATCTCAATTGGATTACCGTGGCAAGTGATCTAAGCCCTTTGGAAGGTTGGATATGAATGGATATGGATATGGTATAATTGTGTATAATTGGCAGATTGGACTCGTTACAAGAAAAGGACAGGCACCTTGAGAAACGGGTACGTATTTTTCCGGGGAATTTTTTTCAGATTTCCCGGGGAATTTTTTTCAGAAATCTATTCGCAGGCCACGCAGGGAACAGGCAAGCAAGCAAGCAAGCAAGCAAGCCAGCCAGCAAGCAAGCAAACAAGCAAGCCAAGCAAGCAAGCAAGCAAGCCAGCCAGAAAGCAAGCAAGCAAGCAAGCAAGGCAGCAAGCAAGCAAGCAAGCAAGCAAGCAAGCAAGCATGCAAGCAAGCAAGCAAGCACGCAAGCACGCAAGCACGCAAGCACGCAAGCACGCACGCACGCACGCAAGCAAGCAAGCAAGCAAGCATGCAAGCAAGCAAGCACGCAAGCACGCAAGCACGCAAGCACGCAAGCACGCACGCACGCACGCACGCAAGCAAGCAAGCAAGCAAGCATGCAAGCATGCAAGCATGCAAGCATGCAAGCATGCAAGCAAGCAAGCAAGCACGCAAGCAAGCAAGCAAGCAAGCACGCACGCACGCAAGCACGCAAGCACGCAAGCACGCAAGCAAGCAAGCAAGCAAGCAAGCCAGCAAGCCAGCCAGCAAGCCAGCAAGCCAGCAAGCCAGCAAGCCAGCAAGCCAGCAAGCCAGCAAGCCAGCAAGCGAGCGAGCGAGCAAGCGAGCAAGCGAGCGAGCAAGGGAGGAAGCACGGCAGTCAGCGAAGCGAGAAGGTGAGCAAGCCATGCAGGGAGCCAGCAAGACAGCCAGCCAGGCAGCAAGCAAGGAAGGTATCCAATCAAGCATTGTATAAGTATGGCGCGCGATTGCAATACCACCCCCCGTATCCATGTGCATAAGCAAAAGACATTGTAAATACCATGCAAAACTGCATTTCCAGGAAAGCCCCCCCCCGCGGCTTGTGACAACGCCAGAAAGGTGGATGATAAGGCCCACCTACATTGCGAATGAATGTATCATGACTACGTGACGCTTTGCCCCCCTCCCGCCTTTTTATTTTAGAGCCACCCTCCCGCGGCTTGTGACAAAATGCAAGTGTATGATACGGACCACCTTCTGTTTCAAGCGTGTGTGATCAAACTTGTCGTCAAAATTCAAGTGCGTGCTTTGCTGCCATGCTGTGACAAAACCACAAAATGCAAGTGTATGATACGGCCCACCTTCTGTTTCAAGCGTGTGTGATCAAACTTGTCGTCAAAATTCAAGTGCGTGCTTTGCTGCCATGCTGTGACAAAACCAAAACGCCGACAAATGTTTCTTGCTTTCGCCACCAACTGCTACGTTCTAGTATTAC
Organism: Cladocopium goreaui; assembly: GCA_947184155.2. Lineage (NCBI taxonomy): Eukaryota > Dinophyceae > Suessiales > Symbiodiniaceae > Cladocopium > Cladocopium goreaui. The sequence continues at coordinate 26,884 of CAMXCT020004367.1, forward strand.
GCTACCGCTGTATGCTGTGACATCGCCACAAAGGGTGGAATGATAAGGCCCCCTACCTTGTCGAATGCGCCGCTGCGCCCCCCCCCGCGCCCCCCTCCCGCCTTTTTATTTAGAGCCACCCCCGCGGCTTGTGACAAAATGCAAGTGTATGATGCAGCCCACCTTCTGTTTAGCGTATGTGATCAAACTTGTCGTCAAAATCTATCTATCTCCATCTAACTTATATTCTATCTATATTATCTAATCTAAGCGATCGATTATCATCTATCTATCTATCTATCTATCTATCTATCTATCTATCTATCTATCTATCTATCTATCTATCTATCTATCTATCTATCTATCTATCTATCTATCTATCTATCTATCTATCTATCTATCTATCTATTCTATCTACCTATCTATCTACCTATCTATCTAACTATCTAGCTATCTATCTATCTAATCTATCTATCTATCTATCTATCTATCTATCTATCTATATATCTATCTATCTATCTATCTATCTAACCATCTATCTATCTATCTATGAATAAATCAATCAATCTATCATGTCTGTTGGTTTAACACAGTGGATGCACGATGAATACAACGGCAAACAACACAGAACCGTCCATGCCACTAGTGATCAGACGTATGCAAGTCGCGGGAAACACGCCCAAAAACGGCAAGAACAAAACAAAATCGTTCAAAACCAAAAAAAAACCGGTGAAAAGCAAACTAAACACCCAAAAAACGTTTAAAACTCTGGAAAATGAATGGAAGCCAAGGAATACACCGGTTGGCGCCATGGAACAAGCAAACAACACGCCCCGCAACAGAATCAAAAAAAAAAACAAAACGCAGAAAAAAAAACAAAATAAATAAAAAGGTAGGGGCGCGAACCCTTTCCGCATGGTTGCTGCTTCTGGCCTTATGTGTTTTGCTATATAGACCCCGTATCCTGAAAAAAAATCCCCGGGAAATCTGAAAAAAATTCCCCGGGGACGCCCCCACCCGATCTGCGCTTATTGCACAAATTTGCACAATGTCTTCGCAAAATGCGACGATGTTCAGATTCGAAACGTGATTCCCGACGTTTCACCGTAGCCAGGGCTCAGCGGAAAACCACCCTGAAAGCCATGGCAACTTTGAGCTGTGCTCAGGGTGTGGACGGGAAAGAGAGCGTGTGAAAAGCTGCTTGCCTCAGCTGGTTGAAATTGGTTTATGGAGGAGAGAAGCAGTGAGTACAGAGACTCTTCCCACTCAGTACCCGTGACAGGTGGAACGCAGCTTGAAGATTCTGATTTTTAATCTTTTTAAGCATCTCTTTAAATCTCTTTGAACAATTGCAGTTGAGGTTTGATGTTTGGATTCGTATCGAAGCTGCTGCGGTCACAACTCAAACCAAGGGAGTTTCTTTCTGCGAGCTTCCACGTTTGGCTGCGCCAGATGCTGCCAGACAAAACCGTACTGGCCATGACATGCCCATCATGTCGAAGGGTGATCCAGACACAAAGAGACAGTCCAAACAACCTGGAGGTCCATGGCGGTCTTCCACCGTCGAAAAGCAAAACCGCCCCTTGCCATTTGACAAAGAGGGCTGAAAACTAACCCAACGGAGGCAATTGGCAGCTTCTTAGCGGATTCGCACTTAATATCATTAGCAATCATCAAACATCATGAAACAATCTTGAATCTTAAGTGCTCAAGACACGCGTATATTTTAATAAATATATTAATATCATTGCAATTCTCCCAGCAAGTCCTCATGGTAATCAATCAGCATCCCAGGGCAGCACGCAGCGCCACGGTCCCGTGCTGTGCCATGGTGCCATGCGCTGGCTGCTGCTGATTCTGGCCGCCAAAGCCGAATTGGAGTATGAGCCGCTCAAACTGCACGAATCCCACCATTGAAAATATTGAAATAATAATGAACATATAATGAACTAATTGAGTAAAGGATATAAAGGATTAACGCCACATGGAATTGATGGTGGAATATTCGCCACAATAAATGGCCTTGTTTCACTTGTTTCATGTTCTGTTTTCTTTATGCATCTGAGGTTGGTGGTGCCTGAGGCCACCAGGCTGACCATGGCTGACCCATTTCCCCAAAATGTCCGGAGGTTTCCGATATCCATAGATATCCCATGACTATCCCATGACTCATGATGTGGACACCCTACTGAATTTCACATATTTGACATAGATTTGAGATGATTTGATCAACTGATGTCACCACTGAAGTTGGCCAGTGTCTGTGAAGAGATGCAATTTTGATGAATTTCGGCTGGTCAGGCCTGGTTCTCTTGTCCGGCGTGAGGAACTGGATGAGGAGGCATTGGAGGCAGGTGAATGGTGCATAATGATGCAATGATACTTCCAGGGCTCATTTTCCTCAGAACCTAGACAGGAATTACAATGAATTGCAGCATGTTGCAGCATTGCATTTCTTTGTGGCAAAAGGATTCTTTGTAGTCCACAGATGTCTACAGTAGAAATTGTCGTTAAATAGCTTGGACTTCTGAGATGATCGCCGTGTCGTGTCCTCTGGTGTTACAAAGAATCTAAGGGGCGTCCGGGGAGGGTGTAACTACAGGATTCCATTCAAACTTGCATTTTGAACGTGACTTTCAAAAAGGAACTGGGTTCTTGGAACATTTGGAACTGCGAATATCGCAACATTTTGCGACGATGTTGGAGCTGATGGCTTCAGGTGCTCATGCTCTTGGAGACAGATGCCGAGTGCATTCATACGGCCACGGGCCCAACGTAATTAGGTCTCGGCCTAGTTACCTATATAGTTAGATCATGTTAGATCATGTTAGATCTAGTTAGGCTTCTTCAATGTTCCTCTGCACTTGGAAGGGACGGGTCAAATATGGTGAAAACTTTGGGCCGTTCTGGGCCCTGAGGCAAAAAATGATTTACCCAAGTGGGCAGCGGCTGGAAATCACATCGTAGTGCCTCACCCAGAAACAGAACATGGAACGCTGAAAGTGAACAACTCACCCACCTGGAACTTCTGGAACTTCTGGAGCTGCATTCGGAGTGGACCAGGCGGCTTGTGCTTATCCAGCCGTGCGAGGCCTTGGCATGAAGGAAACGTGTGACACATTTTGCTGACACCTTTTTGCTCCATGAAGAGTGTGGTGGTTGTGCACATCCTGGAAACGTTTGTGTTGTACTTGCAGATGTTTCCGCGCTTGCTATTGGGCCAAGGCGTTTAGCTTCAAAGCCTTTGCTGCAGCAGCAGGTGACAGATGGTGACACATTGCCACAAAGCAAACTTGACAGTCCGACGTTCCGTTCTTTTCAAACGCACAAGCCGTTGAAGTGAGCTCTGTTCCGAAGTAACACAGAGACCCAGGCGTAGTTTGCACATCGTTGTTGAGTTTTCTGCCTCACGAATGGTCTTCAGATATATATTGCCGTTGTGGAATCTTGGTCGACTTTGAAAGGCTTGCGAAAAGGTTGCCTTCCCAAAGGTGGAGAGGCGGGACGCGGCGGGATGCGGGAAGTCATGTCCAAGAGTGGCATTACCACAGTCTCCAATATCCTCCAATATCAACACTTCCAATGGGTTTCGCTGCAAAATCCCATGCCATTTGGCCAGTGCAACTTGGAGAAGACCTTGAACACCTTGCGGAGCTTGCTCGGTGAATTCAAGGTGCGGCTACGCTGCCTGTACTGTACTATAGGATCTATAGGATTTGGTTTCTATGCAAGCACATCCACCATATATCCACCATCATGCCAGCACATAGATGCAAATAGTGTGGTTCCTCCATTGCAGCATTGATCATCGATCCGAATGCCATGTGATCCATGTGCGATTGGAAGAAAGCCCCTGCCACAGGTGAAGATGCATGAACTTGCGCCGAGTTGCGGCCTGAGGGTTTCACATGTTTCACATGTTTCACATGTTTCACATGTTTCACATGTTTCACATGCACTGCGAGATTCTCTAACCAGCCGAACATAGCCGAACATCGCCGCACTGGCTTCGCGGAGTGCGCGTTGATGCACGTTGATGCACGCTGATGCACGTTGCGATATGTTGTGAGGCATGCGGCTGCCTTTGGAAATAGCCAGCACGGTGCGACGCTTTGTGTTGGAAGAGGCGGTGGCAACCCGGTGCCCCTTTGCAATATGCAACAAGGTTGCTACTGTGATGGTCAGCATCGATGTCCAGATTTTCTAAAATGTTCATGATTTTTGGATGATCCTGAAATCGCACGAAAGATTGATGCTGGAAGTCCTTGATGATGTTGCACCACCAGGCTTTCCAGGTACTCTGAGTATATTTTCCCGCGTTGTCACACACCGCGCCGTTCCGCTCCTTATGCACAGACCGAAATCATCACAGCCGCCTTTCAGAAGCTTTGGAGTACCGAGGCTGGTGTTGTTTGAAGTGGAGTTGAATGGAACAAAATATAACAAAGCACATCAAAGCACATTGCTTTTGGACCGGCAGACTGCTTCTGAACATGGTCAGTTTGAGACTTTAGGAAGTTCCAAGCTGAAAGGCTTTGCAAGTCTGGGTTGCCAATCCTTTAGCACTGGCAGGTGTGGAATATTAGAGTGCTGCAGCTCCCCCACATTTCAACACATTTCGAGTCAATTCTTAGACGTGTTGAGAGAATGGCACTTTGCAAATGTGCTTCGTGAGAACTGTTTTGGTCATGCATACGCCTGCACTAGTGATTCCGTTTAAGACTTGTCCTGTGGCCATCCTCAGAAAGGAAAGCGAATAAAGATATCTCAGAAGCAATGCACTCCTAGCCTGTCAAGTAATAAAAGGACATGGGACGCATTTTCAAGACATCTGCATTTTGAGCACCAGGAACTGCGTTGCGGACAGCAAGCTTCGCTGGGGAGCGGCGTCGCATCCTGTGGTGGTCACATGCTCAGCTGATCCGCCGGAACGGAGGAACGGAGGAACCGATCGTTTGATTTTGACGGTGCCAGGCGAAGCAATATGTCACGCCCGACGAGTTTGGAGAGCAACAAGAAGCTTTAGCTTTAGCTGCTAAAGCTTCAGGATTTTTCAGGGAAGGCCGGAAGGCCCACGAAACCACCCGTTCTGATAGATTCTGATAGATAGAAATGTAGGACATTGTGGGATGTCTACGTTTGTTGCGAGACCAAGAAACGCCCGCCCAGTGCCATGTTTTGGCTCTGAACTTGACCTGTGTGGAATAGTGTGGAACGCTTCCAGAACTTGCCAGGTTGCAGTCCGTGGTGGATTTCGGTCTTGGTGAGGGCCCAGATTCACAGAAAGCAGTCGAATTATAGCAGTCGATGTCGCAGTAAGCCGTGACGAAAGGTCACCTGGCAGAACTGGTTGCGCCACGCTCCGACTTCCTCCTAACTCGTCAGGGAGTCTCTTGGACAGCAGTGGGCTGCCGGCCAGGCCAGGAGATCAACTGTCAACTTAGATGATATTTCCTGTCCAAGGGATATCAATACATATACCAAATTATTTAAATATTTATAAATACAATATGCAGAATATAATTATAGATATATAGACACACGCACACACTTGCTCAGAAACATCTTATCGAATTACTGATGTGGAATGCATCGCACGTGCAAAAACACTTCAGTTAAACCTGACAGGAATGGTTTGATGGTTGGAAGTGAGAAACTGTGCGAGGAAATCTTTCTACGTCCTTGCTCGAAGGATTTACTTGTTCTGATGCAGCTCAGTCAGATTGCGAAAACCGTACAGTAGTTTGAAAACTGCTGGAAAAACGACATGCCGGTTCTTGGCTTAGCCGGTTGCCATTGACGAAAAACTGGAAAATTGCAGGTACGTTTTCACAGGAACATTGCGGCGTCTTCGTTGGCCGCTGACTGCAATGTTCCCCAGCGGCCCCCTGCTAAGTAAGAAGTTTTACATCTTTTCAGATGGTTCACACACACACCCTCCCGCAGGAGGGTGGGAAATTAAGGTCCCGACAATGAGATGAAAATGAAGAAGAGGGGAAATGAAAATGAGGTGAAGATGACAATGAGATGAAAGTGACTTAACCAGGGCGCAAAGAGGGGAACGCAAAAGAAGAGGGAAAGAGAAAACACCAACACATGAAACCTAGCCCAAAACGGGCAACCCTGGAAAGGCAAGGGAAAAGAAAAGCGGCGGCCGACGGAAAACGGAACAAGACCAGTGGAGGAGGGGGGAGACAGAAGCACCTGAACCAACCTGACACGGCGCAAACCTACAACAACCTCAGCACGCAACGGGCCAAACCTACCTGGAGAGAGGAGAACGCAAGAACACATGAAATAGGGACCCATGGGGAACTAGTTAATGACCTGTTGCATCCATAACTCATGCAGTATTCGTGATAAGGCTCAAAGGCCCTCGGCTTTCAAGTCACAACCCTCTGGACGGCTTACGTGTTCAACCCCTGAATTAGGTGCACAATTTCAACCTCACCGAGCAACCAAAAAAGAAAGATACCCCACCTTGAAAGCATGTCCTGTTACCTGATCATGCGTAAATGGCTGCGGAGTGGCTGTCTCTTGAAACAACAGGAAGGTTGTTGTCGCAGCTTAAGACTATGCATGGGCTGTCCAATGAAAATGGTGAGGCCAGGAAAAGCGGCCAGCTGTTCAACACATCGACATCGACAAATGAGAAAAGGAAAAGGGTGAGGCCAAGCACAGCGGCCAGCGGTTCAACCCAACGACATCGACGGGTGAGACAAGGAAAAAAGGCCGGCTGTTCACTTTACTTAAACGAATTACTAATTCAAAGTGTAAATTCAGACATCGTTTTACCGTCAATTGTTAGCCTAGAAAGGCTTTCCCCGAAGGGCTCATACCACCTTGACGGATATCGGCATGAGTGACACACTTGCTCAGAAACATCTTATCGAATTACTGATGTGGAACGCATCGCACGTGCAAAAACACTTCAGTTGAACCTGACAGGAATGGTTTGATGATTGGAAGTGAGAAACTGTGCGAGGAAATCTTTCTACGTCCTTGCTCGAAGGATTTACTTGTTCTGATGCAGCTCAGTCAGATTGCGAAAACCGTACAGTAGTTTGAAAACTGTTGGAAAAACGACATGCCGGTTCTTGGCTTAGCCGGTTGCCATTGACGAAAAACTGGAAAATTGCAGGTACGTTTTCACAGGAACATTGCAGCGTCTTCGTTGGCCGCTGACTGCAATGTTCCCCAGCGGCCCCCTGCTAAGTAAGAAGTTTTACATCTTTCCAGATAGTTCGCACACACACATATATATAATATAGATAGATATGCTTATGTATTTTTCTTGCACATGAATATTCATGATTCATGGATTTGATGTCACCTTGGACACTTTCCAGCTGACCTGCGACGCCAAGGCGTTGGAGGAGCTACTGGGTGGTCCACCTGCTGCTGGCCTCACACTGGTAGAGGCGAGGCCTGTTGGATCCTGGATCCATGTGGATTAATCATGGTTAGAATTGGTTATGAATATGGATTAAACTAGACGACGGATGGCCCGAGAGCGTAGAGGAGCAGGGTCTTCTCTTGTTAGTATGGAGACACAATTTTACAAACAATATATGAAAGATGTGTTATAGGCAGTCGAGAAGAGAAGTAGCAAGACAAAATAGTGAGAAGTGCAAGACAATAGTTTGCATCGCAAACACTTTTACACACAGACGCTTTTACACACAAAAGTTTTTACACACAGAAGCTTTTACACACAGAAGCTTTTACACAGAGGCTATTACACACAAAGCTGTTACCCACAGAAGCTTTTACATACAGACGCTTTTACACACAGATGTTTTTACACACAGACGCTTTTACACGGACACTTTTACACACAGACATGTTTACACACAGACACTTTTACACACAGACCTTTTTACAGACAGGAGCTGCTTTTACACACAAACGCTTTGACACACAGAAGCTTTTACACATAGACGCTTTACACACAGGCACTTTTACACACAAACACTTTTACACACAAACACTTTTACACACAAACACTTTTACACACAGACGCTTTTACACGCAGACGCTTGTACACACAGAAGCTTTTACACACAAACACTTTTACGCAGAAACACTTTGACACACAGACGCTTTTACACACAGACGGCTTTACACACAAGCGCTTTTACACACAATCACTTGTACACACAGACGCTTTTACACAGAGGCCGGCCCAGGTAGTCACAGCGAAGTCATCGTTGTCGTGGCGACCTCAGCAATCCGACGGGGTGGTGGCGAAGTCCTATTTCCATGTGCCTCGAAACCAGCATGTATAAACATGTCATGCGGGCTATGTGCTTTGGGGCCCCCCCAACCAAGGTGGTTTGCCATCTCCTGAAAACATCGAATGAATGCCACACAGTGACATCCCCAGCTCAGAAGCTAAAGCCGTCAATGCATTGATCCCAAGTTTGCGCACCTGGCGCCGGAAGGGATCAACTCCTCCCTCTGTCAAGCCTTGTTGCAACTCTCGGACCTTCTCGGACATATCCGGTTGCAGCGAACCCAGAGTGACAACTTATAGACGCCAAGCGCGATACAAATCTCGAACCAATAGCTGCGCCGACCAGCTTCATGCTTTCACCAAACAAACGGAACACAAGCTTGCAGTTGAAACTCGCAAAATCATGCGGTTTTACCAAAAGCTAGCTGCAAAACATCGAATGACTGCCACACGGCAACATGCAGCAGGCCTCCAAAATCTCCAAAGACGAGCACCACGGCCACCAAAAGAAGCTCTGGAAATGCTTACAGTCATGTTTGCTCGGCCAGTTCAGGGGGGAGCAGGGTCTTCTCTTGTTAGTATGGAGACGCAATATTAGAAACGATATATGAAAGCTCTGTTATAGGCAGTCGAGAAGAGGAGTATCAAGACAGGACAGTGAGAAGTGCAAGACAGTAGTTTGCATCGCAAACACTTTTACAAACAGACGCTTTTTACACACAGACGCTTTTAAACAAAAAGCTTTTACACACAGAGGCTTTTACACAAACACTGTAACACAAACACTTTTACACACAGAAGCTTTTACATACAAACACTTTTACGCACAGACGCTTTTACACACAAACCCTTTGACACACAGACGCTTTTACAGCCCGTTGCTTTTTACACACAGACGCTTTTTACACACAGACGCTGTCACACACAAACACATGTACACACAGAGGCTTTTACACAAACACTTTTACACAAACACTTTTACACACAGAAGCTTTTACATACAAACACTTTTACACACAGACGCTTTTACACACAAACGCTTTGACACACAGACGCTTTTACACACAGACAACCTCTACACACAGACGCTTTTTACACGCAAACGCTTTCACACACAAACACATTTACACACAGAGGCTTTTACACAGAAACACTTGAACACAAACACTTTTACGCACACACACTTTTACACACAGACGCTTTTACACACAGACACTTTGACACACAGACGCTTTTACACACAGATGCTTTTACACACAGAGACTTTTACACACAGACGCTTTTTACACACAGGCGCTTTTACACACAGACCGTTTAGGCAGCACAGACGCTTTTTAGGCACACAGGCGCTTTTCAGCACACGAGTACAAGTAACGCACAAGTGTACAATCTTCACTTTTACCTCAGTTTTTGCCGATTCGACCGCGCAGTCGTGGCGGAAAGGGCTTGCTCCGGGTCACGTCAACATTCGCAGTTTTACGCCTTCAGTTTTTGCCGATCGACCCTCATTTCGTGCGAAAGGGTTGCTCCGGGACAACTAAAATCGCAGTTTTACCTCAGTTTTTGCCGATCGACCCTCATTTCGTGCGAAAGGGTTGCTCCAGGACAAGTAAAATCGCACTTTTACCTCAGTTTTTGCCGATCGACCCTCATTTCGTGCGAAAGGGTTGCTCCGGGGCAAGTCAAATCGCAATTTTACCTCATGCAGTTTTTGCCGATCGACCTTCATTTCGTGCGAAAGGGTTGCTCCAGGACAAGTCAAATCGCAATTTTACCGCAGTTTTTGCCGATCGACCCTCATTTCGTGCGAAAGGGTTGCTCCGGGGCAAGTCAAATCGCAATTTTACCTCAGTTTTTGCCGATCGACCCTCATTTCGTGCGAAAGGGTTGACGTTTCGTGACTCGCCGCCGGCACCACCCTCGGCCTTAAGAGAGAAAGATAAAAAGAAGGCATGAGAGAGAAGGTGAGCAGGTGTGAAGATAAAAGGCATGAGAGAGAAGGTGAGCAGGTGTGAAGATAAGAAGATGTGAAGATGAGCAGATGTGAACATGAGCAGATGTGAAGATGAACAGATGTGAAGATGAGCAGATGTGAAGATGAGAAGATGGGAAGGTGTGAAGATGAGCAGATGTGAAGATGAGCAGATGTGAAGATGAGCAGGTGTGACGATAAGAAGATGTGAAGATGAGCAGATGTGAAGATGAGCAGATGTGAAGATGAACAGATGTGAAGATGAGAAGATGTGAAGATGAGCAGATGTGAAGATGAGCAGATGTGAAGATGAGCAGATGTGAAGATGAGAAGATGTGAAGATAAGAAGATGTGAAGATGAGCAGATGTGAAGATGAGCAGATGTGAAGATGAGCAGATGTGATGGGAAGGTGTGAAGATGAGCAGATGTGAAGATGGGAAGGTGTGAAGATGAGCAGATGTGAAGATGAGAGGATGTGAAGATGAGAGGATGTGAAGATGAGCAGATGTGAAGATGAGAGGATGTGAAGATGAGATGTGAAGATGAGAAGATGTTTTACAGACCCCCACTATTGGAAGAACCCTGCGCTCAGACGCTCTCGGGAAAAATCCATTCAAAATCCATTTAAAATCCATTTGGATCTACATACTGGATTCCGGGACGTAAGCATCAAAGCCACATGTAGAGTGCATTTGATGATATTTGAATATATTTGATGCGTTTGGCGAAGTCATGCCACCTGTGGCATTGCTGTGACATTTCTCTGGGTGGCTGTGGCAGATGTGGATGTGACAGATGTGACAGGTGGGCGTTCATCTCGCCCGGCTCGTTGGGGATTCCCAGGCCACATTTCCATCATTTATCATTTTTAACGGTTGGGTTGTACAAAGTCTCAGGCCTTTGCAATTCTGGGCACTCACCATGGCCTTCGATATATTGGCGTTGGACCTGGATTCAGTGCATTTCAGTGCTGTGTCGACAACATATCGAGAATCTCCGGGAGTCTCCGGGAATATCGTGGACTTGGTGACTTGGTCATGGCATGATCAAATTTGAACAAACCAAAAAAACCCAGAGATGAGATTCATCATTCCCTGGAAGGCCACAGGAGCATTCAGGTCACGTAATATGAAGATCCCATACGATTTCAATTGATTTCAAGCATTTTCAAACATGCCGCAGCGTGCCGAATATGCAGTGTGCCGGATCAAAATGTTTATTCAAGGTGTTGATCCCTTCGCATATGGCGAAGAGACTTCACCAGAGTCTCGCCTGCGACAGGCTCAGCGCCTTGCAGTCTTTCATCATCCGTTGGAACTTCTTGCCGTGTCCATCCGACAGCCCTCCATAGTAGCAGAATGATGATATTCAATTACATTTATGATTACCATGATGCCGTTACAGTAATTCACACAAACTAACAATAGCAAATAATTACGATAATAGAGCCCGTGATGACAATATAGCAGATAAATATGCTAATATGATTGATGATGAAGTATATGATATCTCTATATCATATAACACTACTATAATATATATATATATATTATATATATGTGTGTGATATGTATCTTATATATTGTAATGGCCATGAGCCATGCTGCAGAACACTGCCGCGGCCAGTTGCGGGACCTGGGTCTATCTCCCGAAGAGGATGGTGTCGAGCTGAGATGCGGGAACGAGGGATGCATCGGATGATATCAGATGTGAGCTCTTCAAGCTCTTTTTTTCATTCTATTCTAATATACAGGAGGTTTTTGTTCCTTTTCGAATTCCTTCCAAATGATTCAGTGATTCAACCTGATTCAACTTCGCAAGAGAATCGGCACACCACCCAGGTTGGTGTTTTTTTTTGGCCGAGGTGGCTTCGGTGCCTACGAACTCAGTTCAGAGGTTCGACGAGCCGCCGAGTACAAGCTGAACCTCTTTGGCGACAGAGTCAGGGCCGTTCAAACGTCAGTTGATGTTGCAATGGTTTGTTTCCATGTTAAAGGTAGATGAAACTTGGGCAAAGCGGCAAAGCACATAGAAACACTTGACATATCATTTTAAAATGATGACAATTGATGACATGTCCATCACCGTCATTGCATGTACTTGAGGCTGCCCCAACTAGTAGAATATAGCTCACTGCTTCTCCTGCACTGACTACGCCACTATGGATCGCTTGTTTGTCCAGATGC
>CAMXCT020004368.1:0-200000 GCA_947184155.2 Cladocopium goreaui
TTCATGAAGCTTTTGGGTGCTTTTGTGAGGAGTGCACACGAGAATCGGGCGACCCACGTCAAAGATCTTGATAGGACACACATGAACACCAAGAATGGAGCTTTGGCAAACTTGGTTCGGCCACTGTTTGAGAATCAGTTCTCAACATTCCAGCAGCCAGACTTTGTTCTATGCTTGCACCTTGGCTCAAACAGCGTTGCCGTTCTGCCAAAGTTGCATCGGCATCAGCGGGGCAAGTGGGGCCCTACAAGCTACAACTTTGATGTCAAACCCAAGACCCATGAGTCGGCAAGGAATCACAAAGAATGCGGATTCATATTGTATCATATAATAAATTAAATATGAAACAATGTCGGACCAACTGCGTCCTTTTTTAGGGTTCCTCATCAATTTTGTTGCTGCATTTCCATCAATATTGGGCCGGTGGGCCCCCTTTCCACCATTTCCACGGTGCGGCCTTCCGACTGATGGCTTCTCTCTCATGAGAGGCCTCCTCCGCACTGATGACCTTTAGGATCCCCCCAAGTCCTTGCAGGACGTTGCCAGGTGGTGCTTGGGAGGCATGACTTGTTTGTATGACATTTTTAAGTGGCTCCTGTTGATTTTGGGGTGAAGATTCGGACTACCCAATTTGAATAGTCCGAATTTGTGAAAAAAACCGTATGAATCGAGAAATGTGACTAATGTGACCCTCTTGTCGATATTTGTCGATTACTTTGCTTGTAGACTGAGCATCCATCAGTCCGGCCAGTTTCTGTCAATCTGGGAAGTCTTGAGAGGGGATAACCTGCTGCAACAGATCAATTTTTGCTGCCCACTGTAGGCTGACGGGACTGTGACAAAATTGATCCAACCTCGGTCTAGGCTCTGCAACTTAGTTGGAGTCAGGAGTTCGCATTTTTTTGCCCCCAGGCAAGTGGTGGATAAGAAGCATCCTATGCATTCTTGGCCTTCTTCGCTTGTGGATAGCTCAGCTTCATCATGATACTATGCTAAGGCGGACAATCGGGCTGGAACTGGAAGAAGCCGGCCGAGATGAGACGTAAGACAAAAAACATTTGTCCAAGCAGGGTGGCTTTCATCATGACCTACTAAGTGAGTTTTCAGGGCCTGCAACTATGCAATGACAGGACAAAATTAGAGACCTCAATGGAGCGGCATCAAGCAACACGCAGTCAGTACCAATGTCGATGACTTTCTGAACAAAACTATAAACAGATATGCGGATATGCATATTAGAAAATGGCAAAAGCACGCAGGGCTATGCACATAGACATACTGATATACATACACTTACATAAATATACATAAATCATAAGCCTCAGGCGGTGGTACTTCTCCACCCATGTGTTTGGGTATGTTTCGGTGAGGGTTGGATCAGTTGGATGTCAAAGGGTGATGGGATCCAATGCCGCGTCCGCAGGTCGAGGGGTGACTGGGCCGGGCCACTCAGATTTGTCCGACTGGCAGATGCAACTCCATGTTGACCTTTTGATTGTTCCAAAATGCAGGACACATCAATTTTTTTTCAATTTTCGGATATTTTATGGTATTTTCAATTAGGATTTCTCCAGTCAGATTAAGAAATGAAAGAATGAAGCCGAGGACGCTTGCGACAACTTTCGGGACTTTACCGTTCATCTGGAGGCCGCGCATTCTGCCAACCATGTGCAGCCATTGAACTTTTTGCGACCAGTTGCGCCGCACATCACAGCGCCATGGAGCATTGACTGCTGAAAGGTTTCTTTTCAGATAGTAGTAGCACTTCCGCCTCCACATTCAGGGAGCTTTGCAGCCCCCGTGTGCCGGGTAACTCAAGCTTTGGCTGAGGTATGGGGAGAGAGAGAGAGAGAGAGATAGATATTGAGAGAGAGAAAGGGTAAGGGGGACAAGGGTGCCATGGCTGCTCACCAAGAGTTTTTGATGTTTCAAAATTAAAGATAAAGTTGATTCCATGAAACAAATCGCATCAAAATCTATATATTATATTGTTTCCTGGCAGGCTTTCATTAATACATACAGTGTGTAGGCATGTATGCGTGAGCGATTTGGCAAGCCGAAAGATATATGGCTGTGCACGAATGAAGATAATGAAATGACAGGTGGTGGGAAGTTCTCCAAACTTGAGTTTGTTTCCTCATATAGTGGTCAGGGTTGCAGAGAACTTGGTCAGCGGGTGGGCAACCTGAACCACCCCCTTAGAGCCAGCAGAAATTGACCAGCCTAGGTCGTTCGCTGTGAGAACGAAGCTGTAGAACAGGTGCCAACAATTGAATAGTGATCTTGGACAATTTCAGTATCCCCCAGCACCAGCCAGAAAAGATAAGACAAAAAAATGAAGCTTTCTAAAGATCAATGATTTGGTTCATTTATTTCTGGCGTTTCTGGGGAAGCCGTGCTGTGCTGCTTTTTATCCGTGCCACTGTGCCAGGTATGTGTCCGCGCAGAAGGGTCCTCGCAGGCCAGTTGAGTGTTGCGGTGAGGCTGAGCTGGCCACACATGCTGCTGGGGAGCTACCAAAAAAGAGACACCATATTTGTTTTATTCAACTTGTGTGCTATACCTTACAGTAAATTCCAAAGACATACGTCTTATATTATATTATATATATATGTGTGTGTGTGTTTGTGTGTGTGTCTTGGGGCAAAGACCGGTTTAGTAACGAACCATTTGAAGGTATCTTGGGCATACACCTGCAAAAGGACCATTTTCTGTGCGCATTGGATTGAAAATTTGCGCTTGGTACGCCAACATGTGCTGGCCCCCTCGGACTCCAATACTTCCAGCGCAAAGAGGGAGCATGAACATAGATACCCTCTGGTAAGTTAACATAGCTATTGAAAATTGCCATTTATAGTGAGTTTTCCCATTAAAAATGGTGATTTTCCATAGTTATGTTAAATTACCAGAGGGTATGGATTTCCAAGGTTTGTAACACAACCCCACATCAACCAACCCAATGGGCAATCCTGCACATTTTCTTGAAAAACTCTTGTCAGAAATGCAGAGCACAAAAAAAAGCATCTGGTCTTTGGGTATTGAACCGCCAATCCACACTTTTTATCCGGAGTGCCGAGGAAAAACCTTGCTTCAATCCCTGAGACCGAGTATATACTGGATCTCAATGTGGTCCCAAATTGGGGAGATTTGGGGAGAATCTGGAGCAATCAATGGTGATCAAACAAGCCGGCAATACATCAAACATTATTGTCCCACTCTTGTTTGGAACCCCCAACACAGCAGTTTCCTTTCTTGGTCGTTCGTTTTCGGTAAGGGTTCCCTTCGAGGGTCTTTGCCAAGCCAGCAAGCAGAGTAGAGTGTAAAAGTGCATCTTTCATTATGAAACAGGCTGAGAAGGGAGTCGAAGAGCTCATTGTGTTGTCTCATCTTCCCATGAATGGGCGCCCATCTCCCCAACTGCTTGTCCACAAACCAGAAGGTACAAGTAAATAGGGTCTCAAATCTGCACATTTGTCTTGGCGGATGTTGAGCATTGGCACCGATGAATATCCCTGGGTTCAAGAGAAATCTCCAAGCCATGTGTGGCTGATGATATCATGACCCCTCTTCGAACCGTGGCCGTTCAATCAACGGGTCAGATCAGCTTTGACGTGCACTTTCCATTGGAAGGCCTGGTCGGCACAGCGGGGCCCAGTGATCGGATGTTTTTGGGTTGTTTTTTCCCCGTTTGCTTGGCAGAACATAGGACCGTCATGGTTGAGGCTAGGGCCTGGGGTTCTGAGATTTTGGATGATTTTGGGACATTTGAAACACTCTACAATCTACAGTCTGCCATTGTTCGGGAATATGTATGTTTCTCCCTTCGCGTTTACATCATGGGGCATTGTGCAGATGCCAAAGAAAAGGCCAGAGGCCTAGTTCGTCTGACTGGTGCATACCGCATACCCCAAAATGGTCATTTCCTACAAGAAAAATGATGGTCAACAAACCATTGGAATTTTGGGGTGCCCAGGCCCATGGGTACCCCATTCTTAAACCCATAGATCCCAAAGGGTGCATCAAGGGCCAGGTCGGTGACACTGAACGGATGGCCTTTTGGGCTCGAGAAGTCTCCCCTTTGGCGGAACTTGTGGCCTTGGGACGACGATCCCGGGCAGCTGAGGCACCTGGAATCCACCATGCTTTGGATGCAATATGATGCAATATGACGATGCTCAATGTATTTGAACATACTGACATAAATTGACTGTGTTTGAACATCATGCTATTAGAATCTATTATATATTCCATGTCTTCAATATGTCTTCCAGCTTTGGTTCCTGTGGCGCCCTGCCAGCA
Source organism: Cladocopium goreaui (assembly GCA_947184155.2). Lineage (NCBI taxonomy): Eukaryota > Dinophyceae > Suessiales > Symbiodiniaceae > Cladocopium > Cladocopium goreaui. The sequence continues at coordinate 4,300 of CAMXCT020004368.1, forward strand.
AGGTGATGACCGATCAATTTGGCGCATATGGCACTTCCAGCTGCAAATATCCGGTTGGAAGATGAAGACCCAAACCTTGCAGCAAACACCCAAAGACCTAAGTTCAGATTGGGACGAAGACATGACCCAATTTATCCCAATTTTGGATCATGAACCATTCACTTTGAGAATCGCTGGAACTAATCTCTCTGGACGGGTGGCGTCTCAATTTTTCGGGAACCGTGGGCGCTTCCACATGCATGCGGTTTGTCAAGATTGACCACAGTGGATTTGCGATGATTCGAGATGTATGCACCCAATGAGTGCAAGGTTTGCCATATCGTGCCATTGGCCCTTTCTTGGCGTTTTGAATATACTGTGGGCCACATGGGGCTAGTCTTGTTCGAGTGTCTTTCAAGAGACGCTGGAAAGGCCAGTGCTTCTGCCACATTCCCAAAGACCCGTAGGGCCTTTGTAGGGAACGGTTGCTGCTCAGGCCCATCACTGCGGGGAGGGGAATATGCAGATCGTGGAGCGGTGGAAACCATGATGTCAGCAGGTAGGAGCATCGTGGACGTCATTGGGCCAGGGGTCAACAGGGATGTCAATGTCAACGTGCAAGGACATGCAAGGACCGTCATGCTTGTCGGGATGCTATGTAGTAGATCCATGTATAGATCTCAAAGGAAAATCTGGAAACTGGAGTACCCAATATGTGGGGGTTGTGTGGGCAACCACCCTGAGAAGCCCCAGCAAGAAAACGTGTATTTATTTATTTTATTATTATTTATAAATATATATATATATGTTTTTTTTTGATATTATATCATTATGATTATGATTATATATAATATGCATGGTATCTATGTTTGTCTGTTTTTGGCACACAATAAAACTACCACTGACCAACTAACACTGAGCCAACCAAATTATAAACACATGACATTACATACATATATTTGCCATTTACAACGCGCACACACAGACAGAGACATTGGCTTATCGAACTTTTTTTAGCCCTGCCCTGAATGCTAAAGATGTCCACGGTTCCGTGACGGAAGGTGGAGTCTTAACAAAAAGCGAGTCGATGGAGATCACCAACGACCCGCGTTTTTTTCAGGACGGGTGGTCATGGAGAAATCGCTGCTGGTGGAATCTCAAGGGTGCTTATTAGTGATGCTAGTTGGGACCAAGCCACCAAGCCGAGAATCAGGTACGACATTATATGACATGGTGTTTTTAGAAGTTGGAAGCATTTATTTATATATGCATTGGTTGTAGGTTGTAGCCATTGGGGCTTTGGAGATTTGGCTGGTGGCTTGGGTTTTACCAGGAACCCCAACCCAGCCATTCTACAGGACAACGTTTTGAGCCTCCGGCTGGCCGCTTTTGGCGGCCTGGGCGTGGTTGCGGGCCTGATGGTGCAAAATTCATTGGACGCTTGTCGTGACCACGTGCAGCTGGGAGCAAGTGCTCTTGAGTTGGTGATTTTCACGGAATCCCCTAACGACCTTCGAATGGTGAGAAATGGGCATCATAAAAGTGCCATAGATGGCTGACGCCATTCATAGGCTCAGACTTGGAGCAGACAGCCACAGCCGTTGTGTTGGGTCTGACTCAACTTGTGTCCAAGGACAATCTTTTTGCGATGAACAAGACCATGCATTTTTCGCACAAGCATAACCACATGGATTCCTGCTGCCAGCTAGCTGCGTTGCTGGGCAGCAAGCCGGTGATAGCAGACCAACTACTGGATGTTCCTACTGTCATGGTGAGGGGCTCCCAATATGACTATAAACCCATGTGGGAGATGGTGCGAGATGGAACTGGTACGCCATCTAGATTGCCATCATTTGGAAACTTAATTGAAGCGGGGTATCGTATCGTGACAAAACATAACAAAACATATTATATAGATCTTTCATGATCTTTCTGAGTTGCGTCGCTTGCTGGGCTTCACTGTTTTGTTTTTAGTTTTTTTTGTCATTGGAAGCTCTAAGACGGCCATTGGGCGACCGCCAACACCTACAGTTGGTGACAGAATCATGCCATCCGATTGAGTAGAGTCACGAAGTCACACTTACCTGACACTGATACCATTGACAGTTGACATCAGTTGACATTGCCAGGATGTGTCTTCTGTCCGTTGTCCACTTCTTAAACATCATTGCCACATATGTGGGTGTAGCCCAGCCGTACCACACCATCCGACTGATGACTGCGGGTCCCACTGGCCACTGGGATGCACCATGTCATGGGAATGGGTCAAGGCCGACCACATGCCAGATTTGGGGGATACACATTTCGCCGGTTTCGATGTTCACCGGGGCATAAAGATAGATAAGATGAGATAAGATAAGATTAGATTAGATTAGAAAGAGTAGGTTAGATTAAATTAGATTAGATAGATAGATAAATAGATAGATAGATACGATAGATACGATAGATACGATAGATACGATAGATACGATAGATAAGATAGATAAGATAGATAAGAAAGATAAGCTAGATAAGTTAGATTAGATATATTAGATGGGTTATATAGATTAGATAGATTGGATACAAAAGATAGATTAGATATATTAAAAAGATTAGATAGATTTGAAATATTAGATAGATTAGACAGATTAGATAGATTAGATGGGTTAGATAGATTAGATAGATTAGACAGATTAGACAGATTAGACAGATTATATAGATAGATTAGATAGATTAGATAGATGTGATAGATTAGATAGATAGATTTAGATAGATAAATTTAGATAGATAGATTTAGATAGATAGATAGATTAGATAGATTAGATAGAATAGATTGATTAGATTGATTAGATTAGATTAGATCGATTAGATAGATTAGATAGATAAATATATTGGATAGATTGGATAGATGGGATAGATTAGATAGATTAGATAGATTAGAAAGGTTAGATTAGATTAGATATATTGGATAGATTAGATAGGTTAGATAGATTAGATAGATTAGACAGATTAGACAGATTAGACAGATTAGACAGATTAGATAGATTAGATAGATTAGATAGATGTGATAGATGTGATAGATTAGATAGATTAGATAGATTAGATAGATTAGATTAGATAGATTAGATTAGATTAGATAGATAGATAGATATAGATAGATAGATAGATGGATAGATAGATAGGCAGATAGATAGATAGATAGACAAATGGATAGATAGAACGATAGATAGACAAATGGATAGATAGAACGATAGATAGAACGATAGATAGATAGATAGATGGATAGACAGATAGATAGATAGATAGAGATAGATAGATAGATAGATAGATCAGAAAGATTAGATAGATTAGAAAAAATAGATAGATTAGAAAGATTAGACAGATTACATAGACTAGATAGATTAGAAATATTAGATAGATTAGATAGGTTAGATAGATTAGATAGATTAGACAGATTAGACAGATTAGACAGATTAGACAGATTAGATAGATTAGATAGATTAGATAGATGTGATAGATTAGATAGATCAGATAGACTAGATAGATTGGATAAATTAGATTAGATTAGATAGATAGATAGATAGATAGATATAGATAGATAGATATAGATAGATAGATAGATAGATCAGATAGATAGATAGCTAGATAGCTAGATCGCTAGATAGCTAGATAGCTAGATCGCTAGATCGCTAGATAGCTAGATCGCTAGATAGCTAGATCGCTAGATCGCTAGATCGCTAGATCGCTAGATCGCTAGGTCGCTAGATCGCTAGATAGCTAGCTAGCTAGGTGGATAGATATTTTAGGTTGTCAAGGTTCTGACATGCGGGAATAATGTAGGTGAATACCTTTTATTTTCCCGTAATGAATCCACACTATATAGACTTAGCTTTATTATTGCTGTTGCTAAGCTACTGGTTCAAGTTCTGAGTGTACATTCAACAAAATCACTTGAAGAATCTTGAAAATATATATGCGGTACTTGAATATGCTTTAAATGGAATGGAAGCTACCGAACCTGGTATGGGAAATTGTTTGGAATCTACACGGCTCACTGAGGATTTGAATCTGCAGCTTGCCACTGGGCATGGAGAGCTGCAGGGATGGAGTCCTGGTTCTCCGAGACCGCTATTTCTAAAATTTGGGGTCGGACTACTCTCCCAGACAGCATGCCATCCATTGTATCTTGTTTACCCACATATGAGTGATGCCAGGGTGTTAGGACTACGTGGATGGTCTAAACACTGTGAGCTGCTGGACTCCGCGATATGAAGCGCAGCCGGCGTGATGATTCGGTGACCACAAGCCGCCTTAGTTCCCTCAGGGTTCAAAACTTCAAAAACACTACTGTCGAGCTTTGTTCATTCGATGAAGACTGGACAAAATCTGATAAAATATTGCAATTTTTGGTGGTCTTCGATTCAACCTCGGATGCAAGCTGCAATGCAAACTAGCCTCGAAATCCAGGACGCATGAAATGAAGAACGCTTACTGTACAGCTATTACCAAACGCTCAGAATGCTCAGAATGCCCAGGCTACTATCTCAACAAGAACATCATTGCATGGCGCCACTTCGCTGTTTTTGGCGCCCTCTTTAGCATGCCCTTGTTTCTGGCGAGCTCGGGGCTGCGTGGCTTGGCAAACCTCCGGTACCTTTTGAAGTTGCCGAGTTCTGCTTTGGGCAATAAACATGGTCACCAGGTGACGGTTTACTGATTCAATAATATTTATATAAATGTAGATTAGATTAGATAGATATATAGATCGATAGATCGATAGATCGATAGATCGATCGATCGATAGATAGATAGATGGATGGATGGATGGATAGATAGGTATATAGATAGACAGATAGATAGATAGACAGATAGATAGATAGATACATACATAGATAGATAGATAGATAGATATATCAGAACGTATTAAAAATGCATCTCCCGGTTAAGAGGTGTTTTGGAATGTTTCTTGACCGGTGTCATGTGATAGCACCTGACTGAAGGTATGATCGTGAAGTTTGACCGAGACCCTTGGCCAACCCTAAATGCCGTCCTTCGTGTTTTTGGATACTGAGAGTTTGAGAGTTGTCCTCACACATTTGTTTCCATTGGTTGATGCCCCCTGCAGCTGGCTATGAATTTCCTCGGATGGGTGGGATATGCCAACCCTCGGAAATCAAGTGCCATTGGATTGGACAGGCTGAACGGCCACCATTGGTCACTCAATTCCAGTTTGAAGCGCTTAAGGCGTTCCTAAAAGACACCTTTACCATCTTCTCTTTTGGCACTCAGAAGTACTATAGGTGTGCTCAAGACCTCTCCAGACAAAGGGTTTCAATCTCTCAGGAGAATTATGACTTCCAGGACATGTGCTGCAGCTTGCGTGGGGGGTCTATGGTATTTCCCTTTGCATTGATACCGCGGCAGAGAACCAACACTACACATTTTTGAAAGTTTGGGCATTCGATCCGTATGTGACAGGCCGCAGGCCTCTGGGTTTTCCACTTCTCCTCAGCCTTCAGCTGACGAAGCTGCTCATAGTCAAACACCAAGAGTTGTGACCTCATGGTCCTGTACTTCAAGTTTGGTAAAGGGGTGGTGAGAACTTCCTCAACACAGTGGGAAAAAGGGCTGAAAACGGGCTCAAAAGATAGCATGAGACCCTCAGGGAAAAGGATTGAAAATCGCTGTCTTAAGATCGGATGCCAGTCCCTCATCAGGAGCCTCAATCAGATCAACCTGATCCCATCGACCGTCTCATTGGATTTTGCATGTGCCTGGGCATCCGAAAACCATCTGAAATCACAGCACCTGTCAGATGATCCAGCTTGGATATGCTTGGATGACGTTCCAAGTTGTGCACCTGTGGTGGTTGAAACATGCTGTTGAAACTGGTTGAAGTTGTTGTTTCTGTTTGCTCGAATCTTCACGGATTTTTTGCGCCAAGCGCCACCCTTTCCACATGTGGATCAGACCACTTCGTTCTCCCCGATTTCCCGCAGGTGTGGCATGTTTATTTTTATGGCTTGCACAGTCTGACGCTGGCCTTGAAGTCTGGCAGGGGCGGTGGCAAGACCTCCAAAATACTACGACATACCACTAAGAAAGAAGTTATCTCATCTTCTACGATGTTGAAATCAGGGTCATCTCTCCCGCTCTTGCGCGTGATCTCTCTGACTCTCTCTTTCTCTCTCTCTTTCTCTCTCTCTCTCTCTACCTCTCTCTCTCCTCCTCTATTTGCCACAAATGTACGGTAACATATATTAATTAAAGGGCTCCGCCCCCTGCCGCCGACCCCTGGGCATATCTCCCATTGAGCAAAACAGCAGGGCCCTGAAGGACGGACCGAGCCTCCGGGCAACGGCTCCCACTGCCTAACGTTGCTTTCTGAACCTACAAGAAAACTAGCTCTCTTCCAGCCGTCAAGGCTCACAAACGGCGCCCTCGCCACAGCAAAACAGCAGGGCCCTGAAGGACGGACCGAGCCTCCGGGCAACGGCTCCCACTGCCTAACGTTGCTTTCTGAAGCTACAAGAAAACTAGCTCTCTTCCAGCCGTCAAGGCTCACAAACGGCGCCCTCGCCACAGCAAAACAGCAGGGCCCTGAAGGACGGACCGAGCCTCCGGGCAACGGCTCCCAAACTAGCTCTCTTCCAGCCGTCAAGGCTCACAAACGGCGCCTCCGCCACAGCAAAACAGCAGGGCCCTGAAGGACGGACCGAGCCTCCGGGCAACGGCTCCCACTGCCTAACGTTGCTTTCTGAACCTACAAGAAAACTAGCTCTCTTCCAGCCGTCAAGGCTCACAAACGGCGCCTCCGCCACAGCAAAACAGCAGGGCCCTGAAGGACGGACCGAGCCTCCGGGCAACGGCTCCCACTGCCTAACGTTGCTTTCTGAACCTACAAGAAAACTAGCTCTCTTCCAGCCGTCAAGGCTCACAAACGGCGCCCTCGCCACAGCAAAACAGCAGGGCCCTGAAGGACGGACCGAGCCTCCGGGCAACGGCTCCCAAAACTAGCTCTCTTCCAGCCGTCAAGGCTCACAAACGGCGCCTCCGCCACAGCAAAACAGCAGGGCCCTGAAGGACGGACCGAGCCTCCGGGCAACGGCTCCCACTGCCTAACGTTGCTTTCTGAACCTACAAGAAAACTAGCTCTCTTCCAGCCGTCAAGGCTCACAAACGGCGCCCTCGCCACAGCAAAACAGCAGGGCCCTGAAGGACGGACCGAGCCTCCGGGCAACGGCTCCCAAACTAGCTCTCTTCCAGCCGTCAAGGCTCACAAACGGCGCCCTCGCCACAACGGCTCCCACCGAGCCTCCGGGCAACGGCTCCCACGGCCTAACGTTGCTTTCTGAACCTACAAGAAAACTAGCTCTCTTCCAGCCGTCAAGGCTCACAAACGGCGCCCTCGCCACAGCAAAACAGCAGGGCCCTGAAGCACGGACCAAGCCTCCGGGCAACGGCTCCCAGCCGCTTGTTGCTTCCTGGCTTCTTGTTTCTTGCTTCTCTGACCTGTCTTCCGGCTGCCTGCCTAACGTTGCTTTCTGAATCGACAAGAAAACTAGCTCTCTGACCTGTCTTCCAGCCGCTTGTTGCTTCCTGGCTTCTTGTTTCTTGCTTCTCTGACCTGTCTTCCAGCCGCTTGTTGCTTCCTGGCTTGTTGTTTCTTGCTTCTCTGACCTGTCTTCCAGCCGCTTGTTGCTTCCTGGCTTCTTGTTTCTTGCTTCTTGCCGCTTGTTGCCTGTAATTGCTTCTTGCTTCTTGCTTCTTCTTTCTTGTTTTCTTGCTTCTTGCCCTTGCTGTTTGTAATGACTTCTCTGACCTGTCTTCCAGCCGCTTGTTGCTTCCTGGCTTCTTGTTTCTTGCTTCTTGCCGCTTGTTGCCTGTAATTGCTTCTTGCTTCTTGCTTCTTCTTTCATGTTTTCTTGCTTCTTGCCCTTGCTGCTTGTAATGACTTCTTGGCCCTTGCTGCTGGTAATTCCTCCTCTGACGCGCTCCCCCTGCTGTCGGCAGGGGTCGGCGGATTTACTCCTTTTGGCTACTGATTGTTTTCGCGTTTCCCCCAAAAACAATTGGGGGGTACTGACTAATCAGTATACCACATGAATAAATGAAAACACTAAGATATAAGGATTAATCAATTTCTCCGTTTGATTGACTTTATTCATGATGCTGGGGAAGATAATTCTGATGAAGATAACAAGATCAAAATCTTGACCATCAAATTCCTCTCATAATCCATTTACAACATATGGTTCATTGAATTATTCAGCTATCATTCCATTTATAGTCCAGTTCATTCAATCATCCGTTTATGTTGTCCATTTAATTCTTTCCTAATATTTCCTGATTCATAAAATCATTACCCATGCATAGTCCATTTTGAATCCATTTGGGGGTTTCTTAAACTGAGGGATCCCCAAAACCATGGGTTTCAATACTAAAACGCTTTAATGACTTGGATGATTTCGGGGTACCTCCATTTTAGGAAACCTCATATGTATATTTCATTGAATTGTTCCACTCCTGGGAAAGTTCGTTCGACAGGAGCGCACCGCCGTGACGCTGCTTGGGCGTCAACTGCGACAGCGTCGGCAGCTGGTGAGGGTCACTGCACAGCAGTGTCGTGAGGCTGGGATTGGGCGTTCCACAGAGGGTTGGTCAATGTTTAAGAATCATTTTTGTGGATTGTAATGGATTCTACTGGAGTTTGATGGATGTCATATAACATCATATAACATTTCATAGATGCTCATGGATTTTAATGGATTTTACATGATGAATGTCCAATTTCAGATCCACTGACTGGGGATCTTTGTGACCTGACTTTTTACGGCGGCGAGCCAGGTGACGGCCTGCTTGCGGCGTTGTGCCAAGGTGCCACAGCCATGATCCAACGGTCAAGGCAAACGAGGTGATACCCTGTGATGCAGCTTCTGGAGGTCGACCACTGGTTTGACACTTGAGACCCTCTGGTTATGACTAACAGTTCGCCATGGTTTTTCGATGGCCCATAGAAATAGATGGTTTACCTATTAATAGCATGGTGATTTTCCATGGCTACAGTTAAATAACCAGATGGTATCAGGTTCTACTATTATCAAAGGAAGTTTAGGGGGAGAAACTTCCGTGTTACGGACTTTTAGAATGTCAGGGAAAGAGTTAGTCAAAGAAAGAGTTAGTGAGAGAAAGAGTTAGTTAGAGAAAGAGTTCATCAGGGAAAGAGTTAGTCAAAGAAAGAGTTAGTTAGAGAAAGAGTTCATCAGGGAAAGAGTTAGTCAAAGAAAGAGTTAGTGAGAGAAAGAGTTAGTGAGAGAAAGAGTTAGTTAGAGAAAGAGTTCATCAGGGAAAGAGTTAGTCAAAGAAAGAGTTAGTGAGGGAAAGAGTTAGTTAGGGAAAGAGTTAGTCAAAGAGGGGGATGGAGGAGTTAGTGAGAGAAAGATTTAGTGAGAGAAAGAGTAGTTTTATATACGAAGTTCATTCGGGAAAGCGTTAGTCAAAGAAAGAGTTGTTGACGAGAAAGAGTTCATCAGGACAATTTAGTCAAGAATGAGTTAGTGAGAGAAAAGAGTTTAGTGAGAGAAAGAGTTAAGTTAGAGAAAGAGTTCAATAGGGAAAGAGTCAGTCAAAAAAGAGTTTGAGAGACAAGATTGTCATCATGGAAATGATTGTCAGAAAAGAGTTAGTGCTAAATAGAAAGATTTAGTGAGATAGAACGGGAGGTTAGTTTAGAGAAGGTCATGGCAGGGAAAGAGTTAGTCAAAGAAAGAGTTAGTGAGAGAAAGAGTTCATCAGGGAAAGAGTTAGTCAAAGAAAGAGTTAGTGAGAGAAAGAGTTAGTGAGAGAAAGAGTTAGTTAGAGAAAGAGTTCATCAGGGAAAGAGTTAGTCAAAGAAAGAGTTAGTGAGAGAAAGAGTTCATCAGGGAAAGAGTTAGTCAAAGAAAGAGTTAGTGAGAGAAAGAGTTAGTGAGAGAAAGAATTAGTTAGAGAAAGAGTTCATCAGGGAAAGAGTTAGTCAAAGAAAGAGTTAGTGAGAGAAAGAGTTCATCAGGGAAAGAGTTAGTCAAAGAAAGAGTTAGTGAGAGAAAGAGTTAGTGAGAGAAAGAGTTCATCAGGGAAAGAGTTAGTCAAAGAAAGAGTTAGTGAGAGAAAGATTCATCAGGGAAGATTTAGTCAAAGAAAAGAGTTTAGTGAATAGGAAAGAAGTTAGTGAGAGAAAGAGTTAGTTAGAGAAAGAGTTCATCAGGGAAAGAGTTAGTCAAAGAAAGAGTTAGTGAGGGAAAGAGTTAGTTAGGGAAAGAGTATTGTAACTTAGACTGTCAGGGAAAGAGCTAGTCAAATGAAGAGTTAGTGAGGGAAAGAGTTAGTTAGGGACAGAGTTAATTGTAACTTTTAGAATGTCAGGGAAAGAGTTAGTCAAAGAAAGAGTTAGAATGGCATTGCAAGTGGTGCTGGTGGAGGAGTTGCCGATGGAGTTTTGGAGGAAGTCTCGCACGAAATGCGTTTTTGAGAGATAGCAGATGCACGAAACCCTATGTTTTTCCATACAAAGTGTGTCCCCGAACCTCGATGATCTACCTCTGCGGTGCGACGGGTGCGAGACGGTCTCGTGTGTGGTCGGATCATGATCGGATCATGGTCGGATCGGTCTCGGATCGGTTCCGCATTGCAAATGGGGTTTCAACTGTGTTTCGTCTATGTGCGGTCGACAGAATTCCATTGTGATTTGCAACTGTAGGATCGTTCCCGCAATGTAAATGGGATTGCAAGTGGCGCTGGTGGATGAGTTGCCGATGGAATTCCATTGTGATTTGCAACTCTAGAATCGTTCCCTCACTGTAAATGGGATTGCAAGTGGTGCTGGTGGATGAGTTGCCGATGGAATTCCATTGTGATTTGCAACTGTAGGATCGTTCCCGCATTGTAAATGGGGTTGCAAGTGGTGCTGGTGGATGAGTTTCTGATGGAATTCCATTGTGATTTGCAACTCTAGGATCGTTCCCTCACTGTAAATGGGATTGCAAGTGGTGCTGGTGGATGAGTTGCCGATGGAATTCCATTGTGATTTGCAAGTCTAGGATCGTTCCCTCCCTGTAAATGGTTGCGTCAAGGTTCCTTCGTGCTGTGGCTGCATTGCATTGGTAATACTATTGTCTTTTGCAGCTGGACTTCGTAAATCGTATTGGATTGGCTGCATGAAGGCTGCCACAGTGATTTGTTGGCAGATTTTCTCCATTGTGGCGCTAGTGAATTTCCTTCTAAAAATTCTTTTAAAAAGTGCTTCAAAATCGTCTTTTTTTCGCTCTGGCGTCGAGATCCGGTTTTGGAGCTACAATTTCCGACGCCGTTGTGCGTAGTTCTATTGTGTTTTGCAACTCTGCCTCTGCAGATCGCATTGTAATGGCTGCGTCAAGGTTGCTTCGTGCTGTGGCTGCATTCGTAATACTATTGTCTTTTGCAGCTGGATCTCGTAAATCGTATTGGAGTGGCTGCATCAAAAGGATGTGCGGAGGATATGGGTTTTTGAGCTAGGCCACTGGGTTTTAACAAAACGTTAAAAACGGCGATTAGTGCAGCTCATGGGTTTTGAAAAGGTAAAAAAACCATGGCACCGGGTGGCAATCCTAATTATGTTCGCAAACGCTCATCAAGAAATTGTTTGATTCATCAAGAGTAAAACCAAATAATTTTTGCGTATACACAGCCTTGGCAGCAAAAAAAATCTATTAGTGAATCTCAAACTTGCGCTGGCTGATTCGATAGTAAACATGGAAAGTCGCATGTTGAACAGCCGCTCCGTCGTGCATGTCTTTGCAGGATGCCGTTGGCTCCTTCAGCTTTCCGTTTGCAGGATGCCTTTGGCTCCTTCACTTTCCGTTTGCAGGATGCCTTGAGCTCCTTTTGCAGGATGCCTTTGGCTCCTTTTTTTTTTCAGGACGCCTTGGTCTCCTTTCTTAGAGGGAAATTCTGAGATTTGTACTCACGGACACCTATTGTTCTTCTGGCAGTCAGCTGGCTTCTTGTTTGGACCTGCGGTGAGCAATCATGGTCTCGGTTGAAACTTTTGTGATTCAGCCTTTTTTGGTTGAGATTCCAATGCCTCCTGTGATGAAAAGAAGGAGTGATTTCTTACTTGTCATGAAGTTGCTTGAGTCAGGAAGACATGCGAGGCATTGGCAATCAAGCTGCTTCCTAGTTGCTGCGCCTTTCACCATTTTGACCGCCTGTCGTGTCTTAGTATTAAGTTTGTTTATGAAGCATTTGTACATTATATGTTTTGTCTTGCAGTTCCGGGGGATTCAGAAAAGAAATCACCTTATGTCATGACCGATGACTTTCATCTAGTTAAATCGTGAGGAAGTTGCATCGGCAAGAGTCTGGATTAATGAATGTGAATTTGTGGGCCTTCATGCCACCAACCTGTCTTGATACTATGTGGTTTGGAAACGGCACCAGGATAATTGAATCATAAATACTTGTCGTGCCGTGAACTGCTCATGGCCGTTCCCATCCATTTTGCCGGATTTTTTTTTAAAGCCCTGATGCAAGATATTATTTAATGTCTGAAGAATTCGGTGTGGTTTTTGGCGCTGGGCGTGTGAACTGGCTGTGGTCTGTAATGTCTAGCCTCAACTAACCATGGGCAAGATAATGCAAAGCAACTGGCAATGTATTTGATTTGGCTTTGAATTACAATAATCTTTTCCAAATATGATAGCCGCTGGTGCCTAGCTGTGGATGCGCTGCTTCTAGTGGCACGGGCGCGTTGCCAGACTCATGAACTATTCCTATCGGTGAGTGTCGTGTCTGTTCATCAAAGCTTCGGAAAGATAATCCATTTTTCGATTGGCAACATCGCTTGGAATTGCAATGAATAAGAAGCAACGACCACTTCCGGCATAATTATGAAAAAAGGCGATCCGTTGATGATGTTCATTTGGATACTGTTTGACATCTTTTTGGATCATCCTCCTGATTGAAGGAAATTCACAACATCCTGGTCCTTAGATAGGTTTCAAATGCATGGCTGTATCAATGATGTCTCATGTTGCAGGAAGCCTCTCGGAGGCTCTTCTACTTACTGTATTTGCAGGAAGCTGTATGCTCCTCAGTCCTGTCTGATTTACTTGCAGGAAGCTTCAAGCTCCTCATGACAGCCGAAGCATGACTAATTTTCAGTCTGACGGTTACTGTCAAAGTCATTTGTTTGGTCAAGACCAGCAGACATAAAACCAAGATCCATTTTCGCAGCGGTCTGGTTTCAAAAAAGTCAAGCATCACAAGGATGGCTTTGCGGCGCGCCAATGCCATGGACATTGACCTCCCCAGTGAGGGTGAATCTGTGGTTAGTCTACCCTCCCAAGACGACTCTGGGAGTGATGCTGAAGTAGAAACGTCTTGGATTTGCAGTTGCAAGACTGCGTGCGTCAAGCCCGGCAGTGATTTGCTGAACTTTTGCAAAGTCACACGCGAAAGCTTGCAGAAGCTTGACCGGGAGCTGCACCGGAAAAGGGTTTGGCTCATGTTGCGTGAGCTGCGTGTCTACAAGAAGGTGGAGCGCGGGTACCAGCTGATGGACACACCTGTGTGCCGGAGGATCTTTCAGAAGGCTTGCTGCGTGGGGCATACCACAGTGAAGCAGTTCCTCAAAACTGTTCACCTTGATGGTCCTCCGCCTGATGCCAGGAAACGTGGGCTCCATTGCCACGCCAACCTGACAAAGATGACACCCGAGCAGCAAGATGTCTCCAAGTTTTTCTACCACGCCTGGTCCAACTACGCCATGCACATCCCCACTGAGCTCGGAGCAGATTCGGAGACTCCTCGTGCTGTGCAAATTTGTGTTGAGGAAGAGCTGGAGGATTGCGAGGAGGACAGTCAGAAGACTTTGCGCCTCGATGATGTGAAGGCAGAAGACCTTGGTCCAGATTCCGCTTTGACAGTGGATGGCAAGCGCTACTTGCCGCATATGTCTTGGCAGGAATTCTATGAGATGTATGCAAATTGGAGTGAGAAGCCCTGCCATCGCACCAGCTTCAAGCGCTACTATGATGAGTCTGAGTGGAAGACCAAGCTCAAGATAGCTGATTCCCAACACCATGGGAAATGCACGACATGCGAGAAGTTGAAGATGATGAGAAGCAAGGCTGTCTGTGAGACCCAGGCAAAACAAATCTCCGAGGCACACAGCCAGCATGTTGCGAGTGTCATGGACGATCGACAAGCCGATACCATCGCAGAACAGATGGGTTGGAACTCCACGGTCCCCGGCGCCAAGGGCTATGTGTATGAAAGGAGCCTGCTGAATTGGACACAGGACGGAATGGATCAGGCGAAGTTCAAAGTTCCGAGGAACTTTGAAATGGCCAAGACGCTGCAGGACAGCTGGCGACCTCAGATATCATGCCATGGCGTGACAGTCGATGGCGTTGGCAAGTTCTTGTTTCTTGCAGATATGGATGTTGGTAAGGGTGGAGATGTTCAAACCACGGTCACGGCCAGAGCCTTGGAAGCTGCTTGCTTTAAATTCTAACATTCCGTTTTTGTTTAATGTGGCGCAATAATTTGTGACTGTGCATTTCTTCCGCCTTCCTAGTTAATACATAATATATATTAATATATAAACATTCTTCAGATCCTTGAGCCATGCAGATCAGGTTGTGAGTGAGCGCCTTCGTGAACGTGGATTGTCGATGCCGGCGCACTGGAGATGCGTCAGTGACAACGCCAGCTCCGAATCCAAGAACAACACCCTGGTCAAGTTCATGGCAGTGCAAGTTGCTTTGGGGCATGTCAACTCTGTGACCATGGCTCAGGGCCGGGTTGGCCACACGCATAACCGGCAAGATGCTGCCTTTTCGCAGGTGGCTGTTTCCTTGAATAGAGCCAAAGTCTTGGAGGATCCTGAATCCTTTCGGCACCAGATTCTGCAGACCTTGCCTGGTTACCACGTTGAGCTCTTGCATGGGGCAGAAAACTTTCGAGCGTGGCTGCATCCTCTGGGTGCGAAAATGAGTGGCCTCAATCAAACCGCTGCAGCCACCAAGAACAACATGGAAGCCATTCATTGCTGGAAGCTGGTTCGCCGAGACATGTTGCCGAAGGATTGGCAGGAACAAATTGAAACGCCAGACTGGCTGAAGCATTTGGATCCGCATGGCAGAGATGTCATTCTTCTTCCAAAGCTGTACATGGCAAGCCGATCCTTGAGCCAAAGCCCGTTGATGTTCATGTCCAGAAGTTGCCACCGAGGCCTCAAAGTGACCCCGTTCCAAGGGTGCCATTCTCCATCCGGCAAAGCCAAGAATTTCTCAAGACCGCAGCGCTGATGAAGGAATGGGGCTACCAGTGTGCATGTGAATATTTGCAGACCTTGGATTCTGGACGTGACATTTAAGAACTCACTGTTTTTGTTTTTGCTTTCGCCCTACCGAAACTCACCTTCCCTCCTGGGTTAAAAGGTGAGTCACTCCGGTGGCCGGGAGTGGGGCTCTTAGGGAAGAGAGTCGCGCCAACACTGTGGTAAGACAGTTTCTAGATTGAAACTTGCAGTGTTGGTTTGCCTTGGGGCCAACGCGTTGACGGAGGGCAACGCATGACACTAGAGCGATGGGCTAATGCGTCTAGTGGGGCACAAGCGACCTTCCCTAAGAAAGCACGGGAGGCCATATTATTTGTTGTTTCCCTGTTAAGGTTCGAAAAAATATTTAGGTTTGTTTTTTTGGGTTTCCCCCTATGATATAATTGTTTCCGATATTAAATGTTTGCTTCCCCATATAATAGATGTTCCATCCCGAGTTGTTTACTGTTATAGGTCTGCTGGATAATGAATTTGGATTTGACGATTTTGAAACCTAATGTTTGCTCAAAGCAAGACTTTTTCCGATAAAGACTCTCACAAGAGCTAAGGTCGAAAACAACAAGGCAAAGAAATCTCTGTCATGGAAGTGCCCGGACATTCAGTTCGTGTTTGCAGGCATGGATACGGCTGCGAAGCCTGGGCCTGACGTTGATTTGGATGACCAACTGTCATTTGCCTTTGTTTTCACACAGCCCTTGGGTCTGAAGGTATTGAAAGATGCTGGGCAGCTGCAGCCTCGTCGAATCGATGAATCCTCTGCTGTCCAAGGAGCGCCGCAGGGCCATGCTGTGTTGGAAAAAGGAGCTCCTCCAGGACAGCACGTTGCTGCCGCCCCAGCTGCGCCTGCAGCCGTGCCGGTTCAGCCCAAAGCAAAGGCAACAGCCAAGGCATCGCCTAAAGGACGAGGGCGCGGCCGAGGTATGCGGCGGCCTGCTGCTGCTTCGGAAGCTATTGGATCAGCTGGTCAACCTGATGAGGCACAACCATCTGCTGCAGTGCCTGGTGTCGTCGTTGGTGGCAAGCGCCGCCGGATCTCTGTTCCTGAAGGTGTAGCGCTGGGATGTGGAAAGTGTAAGCAGGACGCATTTGGCTGTACCACCTGCCGTCCAAAGGCAGGCCTGGTCGAAACCAGCAAAGGCGTTTGGGTCAAGAAGGACTGAGTGGGGTCGCGGTAGTTTTGGTCAAGCAAGGCCGGAGTCTATGATGGAATGCTTTTAAAAGTAGTCACGCTCATGACGCCATTGTTTTCCCCTATGTATGGCTGGTGCTTGATTCTTGCCCTCGAGCGTGTGATGGAAACGCCATCATTTGTTCTGTGACCTAATCCTTGAATCCATGACTTTTGGAAGAAGCAAAGGGGGAAGGCCTCAATGGAAATAGTGTCCATTAACCTAAACGACAGTGATTGGGTGGTCATATCAAACTGTATGAACCTGTTTTCATTCTTGAGACCCGGCTCTCATGCTGATTCAGCCAGACATGACCAACCGAAAGCTTAAAAATGGAGCTTCGCCACTGATCAGTCAGATTTGCTTGCCAGTGACTGAAACAGATTCGTCTTCACTGGCCTGTGCGTTTGAAAGCCAAACAAAACAAAATGCCTGCATTAATGGTTCAGGCTTAAAATATTAGCTTCCCGGACCCGCAGCCAGGGCGGCGACTTATTCAATTCGGTGCCATGAGTGACCACATTGAGGATGTGGATGCGGTCATGCAAATCATCCACTCGGATGACCAAGTTGACATCTCCGAAGTCTTTAGTCGCCCGCGGCTTGTCCCGCGGTGTGCTGCTTTCCATTTGATCGGAGGTCAATCCTTTGATTGGAAAGATGATTCAGAGATGGATCTGGCTGGTGTGAATGGCAGGGCGACAGTCTGGGCTCATGTCAACCTGTATGAGCCTAAGGTGTTGATGCTCTCGCCTCCCTGCACATTGTACAGCCAGTTGATGCAATTGTGGGGCAGGAAATCGATGGGGGAGACAAGGTATCAAAGCAGGCGGCTTGAAGCTGGCCGACTTTTGTCCTTCAGCGCCGAGCTTGCCAATCACCAAAGGCAACATGACCGGCACTTCATTCTGGAACATCCAGATGGCGCCAGTTCCTGGGAAGAAGATTGTCTGGCTGCACTTAGCACCCAGCCAGGAGTTTTCCTTTCCCGTTTCGATCAGTGCAGATTTGGGCTGCGTTGCCCGTACACCCAAGAACCTATCAGGAAAAGGACACGATTGGTCCACAACATCCCTGAAGTCGATGCTATCTTCAACAACCAGTTCTGTCTTTGTGAAGAGCCCCACCGACAGATCCAGGGTGCTGAGGGAGGCATCCAGATTTCATCGTTCTGTGAAACGTATCCTCCCCAAATGGTTGACGCCTTGCTTTCTGGCGTCCAGGCCGCAATTGGTGTACAGATTGTGGACTGAGGGTTTCATTGCACCTGGTCCGAAAGAAAAAATGATGCTTTTACCTTGCAGGACGCGTTTCAGAAGCTCCTAGCCAGGGCTAAATTCACAGGACGCCTTCCTTAAGAAGAGCTCCTTTTTGCAGGATGCCTTTGAGCTCCTTTTGTAAATATGCAGGATGCCGTCCTTAAGATGGCTCCTTGGATTTCTCACAGCAGCTGCATGTTGAGTGTCTCTCCAGCTTCTCTGGAAGTAAATGAATTTGTCTGGGATAATCCGAACACACATATGATAGACTGCTGGTCTGATGTTACATTTTTTCATGATGCCGGGACATTTGATGGGGATGAAAATTTCAAAATCAAAAACCACATGTTGATTTGTTGACCTATTTGGTACAACTTGGTCTGCTAATGCTATACTTGACAAGTCATAGTAAATACTCAGTGTCTGGCCTCCGGCGCTGGGTAATACAATCCAGTGCCTGGCTTCCGGCACTGGATTGTTATTAAGTGGATTGATGAACTAGCCAAATCCCATACTTCATTGCATTTGTTCATTTCAAAATATATTTAATTGATAAGTCATAGGATATACTCAGTGTCTGGCCTCCGGCACTGGGTAATACAATCCAGTGTCTGGCTTCCGGCACTGGCTACTACCTAACAAAATAATAAGTTAATGCTAAAAACATGTGTAAGTGTATGTTATTCATGGCGGGGTGCACTGGCCATACTGCTTCAAATATACTTTGCAACTGCTAAGAGAGGAAGCATCTTTTGCACCCAAATATATCTGGAAGTGGGCTTAGTAATACAAGCGCATTTGTCATTCGATTCTTTTGATTCATCAGAGCATGTCCGGTCCAAGAGACATTCAGCAGCTTCAGTGGCTCCAGCCAATTTCACTGAAGAAATATGAACCAAACTTTTCTTTCATTCATTTGTCTACTCTTCCTTTGCTTTGCCTGTGTCTGTTTGGGACCACCTGGCCGGAAAAGAGATTGCACTGCAACTTGGCATTTCTCAAAGCTACTTGGACCCAAAAAAAGACTCCGGTAAATTTTCTCGTCCAGACAAGTGTTTTAACTTCAAGTTTTTCCCAAGGAAATCTTCTAGCTGTCCTTTTTGCAAAGCGCTCTCATGGCACTATTCCATAAGTTGAAAGCAAAAATTGACCGCAGTCATCAATACTTCTTTAGCGGCAGCAGAAAGATATTTGCTGAGCGGTTCTCAGTCAATAGATTGGAGCGTCCAGAGACTACCTTCAGGTGCCTTGCTGCAGCTTCATGGTTTGTAACAATAAAAATCAGTCTCTGCTGGATTGGAGCTTTGGGCCTGCTATAATAGGGAGTTTGTTTGATTTTTAATTAAGCACGCGAAGACGCGAAGATGGATAATTGCTGTGAAGTCGACTACGTTTTTTCCGTACCTGAGATCGCGGCATTTCTGACGAAATGCTGTGATCTCTAATTAAAAACGAGCTCCTGCTGTGAAGTCCACTACTTTTTTGTAGGTGACTTCGCGGTAAATGCTTGCAAGCAAATTGAGATCGCAGCATTTCTGACGAAATGCTGTGAAGTCGTATACGTTTTTTTTGTAGCTTACTTCGCGGCAAATTCTTGTTTAGCGCTATTTTAATCCCCCATAGAAAAAGTATTTCTCTGCGCTGGGGACCTCCATAGATTGTGAAGAATGTTCTGCTTGCCGTGGTAGTGCCAAATGATAGCCAGGGAGAGAAATAAATAGAACCTGTACTCTTCAAAACGTCCACCTCAAAAAGATTTTTTTCTTACAGTTGCATAAAAAGTTATGCAGAAGCTGATTCCAGTGATCCAGCTATGGAAAAAAAGATGCAGGTTTTCCCAATTTGGAAAAAAAAACACCAAAGAATTTGACATTAAAAATATGCCGAGAATTTCATACTGCACGCAATTAATAGCATGTGTTCCACTAAGTAGTGTTCTAATAACCGACCAAAACAAGGAAAAACAAAGTCAAGCGTGATTATATATATATATATCCCCTTCTAATGATTTCCCCAATTGTTTTCTTCCAGAGAAGCCATGCATGTGGCATGTGACAGTGAATGCAATGTTTTGCTCTCTGCTGAATTTTTTAGGGGGGGCTCATGACGAAACATGGCAGCAAGTTCAAAAGCAGCAAGTTCAAAAGTTCAAAACTGAGAAATAAATCACAAGTTCAAACGATGTTCAAATGTGACAGACACAGCTGCTTTAACTTCCTGCACCACTCGGGGCCATGGCGGGTGACCGCCGGGCGCTGCGCCACTTGGCAAATTCGTTGTTAGAGGTGTTGGAGCAGGATGAAAGGAATGCAGCCACGGCCTCTATAATGCAAGCTATGGCGGCACACCCCATGATGATGGGGCAGGGTGGGCTCCTGCCTGGAATGATGGCGCCTGGTGGAATGATGGCGCCACCGGCAGCAAGCGGAATGGGCTTGCCGTGGCATCCAGGAATGGTTTGGCATCCTGCAATGATGCGCCCTGTTGCTGGTGCGATTGCGCCACCTCCTCCCACTGGTCCTCGTGGGCCGGTGATCACTCCAATCATCGAGGAACCGCCAGACGATGCTGCTCCAACCACACCGTGCCCTGCCCCTCGTTTTCCCATTGCCACGCCTCCTATGGCTCCCCCAATGATGATGCCAAGACCTGAGCTCCTCATGAGACCGCCTGTCACTGTTGCAGAAACACCAGCTCCAAGGCCGCCTGTACCTAGCCCGCCTTCTGAGGCTGCTGCTGCGGCCATGCCTGCTGCGACAGAAGCCACCGAGCCAACCCCTGCTGCTGACGGTGCTGAACCCAAGGCCGCTGGACCAGGAGTGGAAGCATTGCGCCCCGGTGATGATTCGCCGGGTGTGACTAGCAAAGCCAGCAGCGCAGCTGCTAGCCGTCGGCCTCGGTCACCGAGTGGACCACCACCACCAAGGCCACCGAGCCGGCCACCTTCAAGGTCTTTGCCTGCTCCTGTGGATCCGATTCGAGTGGCCCGGTACAGGGAGCGCCGTTCTAGCGGCGGGTCCATGGGAAGCCCTTCTGCGGGCAGTAGCTGGTCAACGGTCAACCTTTATTTTTTTAAGACTTGATTTTTTCTTTGAGTGACTGCGTTTGGCCACATGCGAAGTAATGATATGGCATTAATGTATAAACCTGCCAATGACTTTGCGCCCAGGCCTGCATCCTGATCCTCGGGCGGCTCCTTCTTCTCCCTCCAGGTCCAGGTCCCGGAAAAAAAGACGACGAGGAAGCAAGGGCAAAAAGCGAAAGGAGTGGTATGCAGAACGTCACCCGGAAGGCGTGCGTCCAAAGCCGCCACCGCGTCGTGATGACGATGAAGATGGCCCCGGGGACTAAATTTAAGTCTTCGCTCCCATTTTATTTCTACTTCCTCCATCATAGTTGTCAACCTTTTTTCCCAGATTTTCCAGGGAGCACTTAATAACATTAATGCCAAGCTCAGGCCCTGGCCCTATGGGCGGCTCTGGCACTGGAATCGCTGCGTAAATCGCTGATGGCTGCTTCTTCCGATGTCTGTGAAAAGGAGCTGCGTGGCGTGACCAGCTTGTCTGCAGGATGCACTTTTGCTCCTTTCATTTTTTGCAGGATGCCTTGTGTGCTCCTAGAATCAAACATGTCAATCGCAGTTGCAGGATGCCTAAAAATTATGGCTCCTCATTTGCAGGATGCATCATTTGCTCCTCTGGTCTATCATTGTGCTTCTCCCCGCAATTATAGAATTAGATCAAATGAATTAGATCATACAATATAGTACACTGTTGAATGAACTCTTATTGACCATCAAGACATCATCCCATCATTCCATGAACGGGCCAGTTTTGGCTAATCACAGCCTTCACGTCCGATTTGCGATTTTGTTGCCTGCCATGAACGTCGAGGACGTCAAGAACGAGGTTCTCAAGGAAGAAGACATGGTCAAAAGCGAGGAAGGTAGTCAGGAAGACTTGGGATTGAAAACGGTCCAGCCGGGCCCACGCACAGCTGGCATCACGGACCGAAACTTGCTGAAGCAGACGTTGCTCGAGATCTTTGCCTCGAACTGTGAGAAGGCCGGTGGCCCTGTCCAGTTTTTGGAGCAGAGCCTGAATAGGGAGAGATTAGATGAGGTGCTTCTCAAGATGTGTCCCTGGATGGATTCCATCGACTACGTGCAGCCGTCCTTGCTTGGCAAGCGCGAGAAAGCCTTGGTCCACATTACCATGTTGTCGCATGAGGTTGCTGCAAGCACTAAGGGATATCCTTTTGGATCTGTGTGTTGCGAGCTGGCAGAAGAGTTTTTGGTCCATGGATTCTTGACCGAAGCGCAGCCATTGTTGCTGTGGACCACGCCCGCAGATCGCGAAGCAAGCCAGCAGAGCTTCAAGGTCCGCTATGTGAAGGGCATGGCACGATGTTCCACTTTGTTGCTGCTTTTGGCGATCATCGTGGAGGAGGATGTGGATTTGGCGGAAATGTTCCCTGATCTGTTCCACTCGATCCAAATGATTCATGTGCTTTTTGAATCTCATGCCGATTTGGCCTCAGTGGCGATTGCCAACGCACATGCTTCGAATCGAGGACGAATCCGGGCCCCCCATGACATCATGACTTGGGTGTGCAAGCTCAAGAAATTGGAGGCCGGTGGCAGCTACCAACCGTCAGAAGTGTTGGAGCGTTTCAACGCCAAGGCTACTGGGAAAGCTTCGGTGACTGGCAACAAGCGCATGGCGGCCCTGAACTTGCTCCAAGCCCCGTGTAAGACTGGCGTCACCAATATGTTGGATTTGCTGTCCAAAGTGGGATCCAAGCGGGTTTGGTGGAATGAGGATAGCTTTTGCAACAAGAAGCTCATGCCTGGTTTCGCCCCGCGAACTACGAAGCCTGATTGGCAAAATGTGCTCAATGTGACTGAGACATCCTTCAACGCCTGGGTAGATAGCCTGAACCAGCAGCAGCTGAACAAGAGTCCGGCGGCCAGAAGGCCACTTGACAAGAGCAGGCTGGAAGAGCACAGCGCACTGTCCGCATTTTGGTGCTGGGCAAAGGAGCAGGCTTTGGGTCACGCTCTGTCCAAGGAAGATTTGCAGCCGGTGCATACCAAGTTCCTGAATGGCGACATTGCCCTGCAGTTGGACCTTCAGAGCTTGCTTCATGAGCGCAAGAAGGCGATCTCTTTCTTGGATGTGAAGCTCGTTCAAATTAGATCTTTATTGCGTTTCTTTTGGCGCCAATCTTGTTTAGTTTGGTCAAATACCCGTCCAGCCCTTCAGGAAATGTCTTCGTGAGCTCAACCAAAAAAAGGTCACCTGCACGGACCTTGCACTGGTCGGGCAAGCAAAGTCGGAAATTGAAGCCGGAAAGTTCGAAGCAATGGAATTTCAGCTGCTGAGGGAGAAATTGAAGAATGACATTGCCGCCACGCAGATGTACAGAAGCAAGTTGGAATGTCATGAAACGTTGCTGTACCATGCGAAGGTGGAACACACCCGCAAAAGGAGGCTGCAAGCCTTGGATGCTGTGGAAGAACTGTTCAAAGGTGCTGTGGCCAAGTTTTCCTTCACTTCCACAGTGGAGCATGCTTTGAATGGTCTTCTCCAGCTGAAGAAGGAGTACAGGGTGGATCGCCTGCCGATCCTTTTGATGGTGAACTGGGCCAGCCCGTCCACAATCAGGGATGAGCAGATGCAACTTCAGGTGCAAGTCTTGCAGCAGATCCTGGGTCAAGAGGATTTCGAACCAATGGGCCTGGTTGTCATGCCGGTATGGGAAAGAGCCAAGGGATCTTTGTACAAGAGTGAAACTTTGCTCCTGAAGTCCTTGTCTGAGAAAGAAATCAACATGGATGAGAAAGCCAGCCTGTCCTTTGAGGACGTGTTGTCTTTCAAGAACCTTTTCCTGGGTTTTCATATCTTCATGTTTACCATAAATCATTTATATAATATAAAACTTGTTAGGCCTTTTTTTGGGGGGTAGGTGGGCTATCACTGAAACATCAGGAGCGCGCAGATCCACGAGACCGCCGGCCCTTGGAATATCCTTTGCGGCTGGCATTCCCTATGAGAACTTCCTCAGCCCAGCAGGCCTCCCCTTGGCAACGCTGCAGCCTATTTCAAAACAATCGTACCAGCAGCAGGGCCAAAATGATGTTGACCAAAGACATGCGCCTTCCTGAGTCTGAGGAGGACCTTCCCAGTACTGATTTGGAGCAGCGAGTGAGCATGGCGGAAAGATATTCCCAATTGGGAGAGTCGGCTGCTGGAGCCCTCTTGGCTTCCACTCTTGGAAGCTTACCTGCAGGCCATCCTTGCTGTGTTCTTTTGGATGCCAGCCCAAAGTCTGGCGAATTTGCCAGAACAGTGCTGAAATCCCCGGAGTCTTCGACTGCCTGGCATTATGTGGCGTTGGCTCCAGAGAATCAGCTTGATTGGGCGCAGCAGGACCTCAAAGATTTTGCCATGGAACTCTACCTCATGCGCAGCTTGAAAATCAAGGCCATGGAGCCTCTGCCTGAAACATTGGCGGCTGATGAGACTCCCCAGGTCTTGGTGCCAAAGCTTGCCATTGGCATCGTCGATGGCGTCAACCTGGTTTTGCCACCAGACCTTGTTGGCAAATGGGCTGCCAGCAGCTTCAAGGATGAATGGGCCCAAATGCAGGAAGACATGGAGAGTCAGCTTCCACCAAGACATGATCTCTCAAGCATGCCCAAAGCCAAACGTCAACGAGTGGATTCCGCGCCGCAGGCAGAAGGGCAGCCTGTGACAGTCAAAGCTATCAGTGGCCTGGACGCTACAAAGATGATGGTGCAGGCCAGTGGGGTTGGAAAGTTGAAGGGATTGACTTTCCAGCTCTACCCCAGCAATGTCCTGGTCCTGCTGAACCCGACAGCCAGTGATGTGGCCGTTACCGGTCACCTCACCAGCTGGCACAAGGGGCGCTGGTGGACCCCGAAAGAAGCAGGAGAAGGTTTTGATCCTGCCCTTGACCTTGTTTGGAAATTCACTTCCAGCAGTGACATTCTGATCCTGGATGGAATGAGCTTGACCCTGCACCAGGCACTGGAAGACATGAAGAAGACCAAGCCAGAAAAGGTTTTGCTCCGCTACCACATCCTGAAGGACAATCCGCAAGGCTGCCATGGACCTGGAGATTTTGACATCGAACTCAAGCACGAAGTTGGCTGGAGAGCTGAGAGAGCAACGGTGGAAGGCGATGCCAAAAAGCAAAACCCTGCCACTTTGGCAGCGCTCGTCCCTGCAGATGCCTGGGACCTCAATGCGATTCAGATCCTGTGGACTTCAAGGTGGGCAAAGCAAGGCTTGACCGGTATCAAGCCAATGGTGTGGTTGAAGGGCAGCGTAGTGATTCCCCCGGAGCACTATGTCCAGCTGACCGTGTCCACTGAGTGAAAATCATGGCAGAACGGATGTTGAGAGCTGACCGTTGCTGCAGCTAGAAAGCCGCTGCGATTTTTCAAGTTAGGGAAACACGGCAGCGAAACATTTTCACTAGAATGTTGGGAGCCTGCTGTGCAAACGACCACTGTCTGTAGCTTTGGGGTGCAGCTCAGAAATTGTAGCCCTGGTCCCCGGCCTCTGACCTCTGATTGCCTAGCCCAGGGAAAGAAACCGTGCAGCTTGCAAGCATTGACTGGGAGCAGGAAGATGCAGGAAGCTTTCTAGCTCCTTTGCAGGAAGCCTCTCATGGCTCCTTTGTAGTTGCAGGACGCTTTAACGCTCCTTCACATTTTTGTAACGGGCATGCACAGATATTTTGAATGACTATCGGTCATGATCATGTTTCGGGTCGCCATAGATGCGTGGACACACAAGGGCTGGGAGATCATAATCCGAAAAGGTGTCTAAGTACATCTGTGTGAGTCTGACTGTTTCATTTGGTTGCAGGATGCCATACGGCTCCTTTAAACATCAAGCTGCTTGTTTCTGGAAGTCTGGCTCAGCTGCGCACTCTTGTTAAATTATTAAATATGGCTGGGTCAGGGAACAACCTTCCACGGACTCATGAAAGTCGGATGGGCCACTTGTCTCATTTGGATTTTTTCTTGTGCGTGCTTGTGGTTAGCTGGCCATTTTTTCTTTCATTACACATGCTTGGAAGTTTTCGCCTGCAGATTCAGGAATGCCATGGCCAGCTGGTGTCCCTGACACTTCAAAGTACCAGTACAAAGTGGAGTCGCAATTTCTTGTTGAGTCCGACTGGCACAGGATCGATGACACCGATGATCCTCGACCGGAAGCTGTGCTGATTTGGCTAGCCAACAACGAGGTCTACCTGTGTGGACGCAAAGACATCCTCTATGGCGACAGTGACATCTACTATGTGAAGAAACACTCGATCTACATGGCTGATGGCCATTGGGCAGCTTGCATCGAAGCGTATGGTGTCTGGGAATGTGAAGATGTGGTCATTCATTTCCAGCTTGTGGATGATGGCCAAGCGCAGTGAAAGGTAGCTGCTGTGGGAGCAAACAATGTGCTTCACGTATCATATTTTAGTTTTGGAATCTTCTCTGGGACCCAGACTCGGTTGTCCAGCTGGTTGGAAAAGCAGCATCCTAAAATTCTCCTTGGTTCAGCTCATGGTCAGTCACCACGCGTTTGCCTCATTGGTCAGTACTGTCGCAGACTATGATGAATTAGTGTGTTGCGGCTCCAGCTTTCAGTAGTCAAACGCATCGATTGAAAGATTTTTTGTTGCACAGTGAGCTCCGCTACCAAATATATAGATATACATGATTTCTTCCAATCATGAACTCAATAAGACATCCTTCAAACAATTAGGTCATGTCCATTGCAAGAGCAAGGTTGCATTCTGATGATCACCGTTTCTTCTTGCCTGATGTGGCGGAGGCACAGGACGCCTTGGCTCCTTTTATTCAGGATGCCTTGGCTCCTTCGGAATTTCTGAGAGCGATTGCCTTCATTAATTCGATTTCAGCCAGCGCAAGTTTGAGATTGCTACCTATACGGATAAATTTGAAATCTATGTTCCCAACAGCTGCGTAGAAAATTTCCAAAAGATTAATGAAAGGATTTAAGCTCGAGGTCCTTGTCCTGGTCCAAGTTTTCACTAGATATCAATTTTTGCTTTGAAATTGTGCATCTCTCCGTTGATTTTGAACATTTTGCACATCTCAAAAACATGATGATTTCTTGCCACACAGCTTTTTATAAAACCCAGTAACCCTGCTCGAAAAACCGAATGCACTGCACTTCCCTTATGAAGGCTGCGACAGTGATTTGTCAGCAGATTTTCTCCATTTTGGCGCTAGTGATTTTCCTTCTAAAAATCCTTTTAAAAAGTGCTTCAAAATCGTCTTTTTTTCGCTCTGGCGTCGAGATCCGGTTTTGGAGCTACAATTTCTGACGCCGTTGTGCGTAGTTCTATTGTGTTTTGCAACTCAGTCTCTGCAGATCGCATTGTGCTGGCTGCGTCAAGGTTGCTTCTTGCCACGGCTGCATGCGTAATACTATTGTCTTTTGCAGCTGGACTTCGTAAATCGTATTGGAGTGGCTGCATGAAGGCTGCGACATTGATTTGTCAGCAGATTTTCTCCATTTTGGCGCCAATGATTTTCTTTTTAAAAATTCTTTTAAAAAGTGCTTCAAAATCGTCTTTTTTTCGCTCTGGCGTCGAGATCCATCCGGTTTTGGAGCTACAATTTCCGACGCCGTTGTGCGTAGTTCTATTGTGTTTTGCAACTCAGTCTCTGCAGATCGCATTGTAATGGCTGCGTCAAGGTTGCTTGGTGCCGCGGCTGCATGCGCAATACTATTGTCTTTTGCAACTGGACTTCGTAAATCGTAATGGAGTAGGTGCATCAAGGGTTCGACAGTGATTAGTAGTAGTGCTGGGAATTGATTAATGAAAGCTTAATAGATGACATATGAGAAGGGACGAAATGAGAAGAGATGAGCTGGGATAAGGTGAGAAGAGCTCAGATGAGATGAACTGTGGAGTGTGAAGAGTGTAGTGTGAAATGTGGGGCGTGAAGAGCGCAGTGTGAAGTGTGAAGTGTGAAGTTTGGAGTGTGAAGGAAGCAGTGAGAAGTGAGAAGTGTGAAGTGTGGACTGTGAAGTGTGGAGTGTGAAGTTTGGAGTGCAAAGAGTGCAGTGTGAAGTGTGGAGGGTGAAGAGTGCAGTGTGAAGTGTACAGTGTGAAGGAAGCAGTGGGAAGTGAGAAGTGTGAAGTGTGGAGTGTGAAGTTTAAGTTTGGAGGGCGAAGTGTGAGTGTGAAGTGTGAAGTGTGAGGTTTGGAGTGTGAAGGCAGCAGTGAGAAGTGAGAAGTGTGAAGTGTGGACTGTGAAGTGTGGAGTGTGAAGTGCGAAGTGAGAAGTGTGAAGTTTGGAGTGTGAAGAGCAGTGAGAAGTGTGAGTTGCGAGTGGGGGGGAAGTGAGAGTTGTTGAAGTGTGAAGTTTGGAGTGTGAAGTTTGGAGTGGGAAAAAAAAAAAAGGAAGCAGTGAGAATTGAGAAGTGTGGAGTGTGACTGTGAAGTGTGGAGTGTGGTCAAGTGAGAAGTGTGAAGTTTTTGGAGTGTTGAAGGAAGCATGATAAGTTAGAAGTGTGAATTGCGAATTGTGAAGTGTGGACTGTGACACAAGTGTGTAGTGCGAGAGCGCAGTGTGAATTGTGAATGTGAAGTGTGAGGTTTGGAGTTGAAGGAAGCAGTGAGAAGTGTGAAGTGTGGAAGTGTGAGTGAAAGTGGGGAGTGTGGAAGGTGCGAAGTTAGGGGAATTTGTGGGAAGTGTGGAGTTGTGAAGGAAGCATGGGGGTGTAGAAAGTGAGAAGTGTGAAGTGTGAAGTGTGGACTGTGAAGTGTGAAGTGTGCAGTGTGAAGTGTGAAGTTTGGAGTGTGAAGGAAGCAGTGAGAAGTGAGAAGTGTGAAGTGTGGACTGTGAAGCGGGAAGTGTGAAGTGTGGAGTGTGAAGTGCGAAGTGTGAAGTTTGGAGTGTGAAGTTTGGAGTGGTGAAGGAAGCAGTGAAGTGTGAAGTGGATTGTGAAGTGTGGAGTGTGAAGTGCGAAGTGAGAAGTGTGAAGTGTGAAGTGTGAAGTTTGGAGTGTGAAGGAAGCAGTGAGAAGTGAGAAGTGTGAAATGTGGAGTGTGAAGTGTGAAATGCGAAGTGAGAAGTGTGGACTGTGAAGTGTGAAGTGTGAAGTGTGGACTGTGAAGTACGAAGTGTGAAGTGTGGACTGTGAAGTGTGAAGTGTGGACTGTGAAGTGTGAAGTGTGAAGTGTGGACTGTGAAGTACGAAGTGTGAAGTGTGGACTGTGAAGTGTGAAGTGTGAAGTGTGGATTGTGAAGTGTGAAGTGTGAAGTGTGGACTGTGAAGTGTGAAGTGTGCAGTGTGAAGTGTGAGGTTTGGAGTGTGAAGGAAGCAGTGAGAAGTGAGAAGTGTGGAGTGTGAAGTGTGGAGTGTGAAGTTTGAAGTTTGGAGTGCGAAGAGTGCAGTGTGCAGTGTGAGGTGTGGAGTGTCGAGGGAAGGACACGGTCGGGACAGGGTGTCTTTGAACTATAGGTCATTTATGTTTGGGAAACTTCCGCCGCCGGCTTGCCCGGGTCTATGTTATCTACTAACATTTATTATCGGAGCTTCAGAGATCGTTCCAAGACACCAGGCAGCCTGGAGCCTCCGCTTCAACAGCTGCCTGCAGACTGTTTGGGAGCCGGGACCCGGCGGCCATGGTCGGGGACAGCGAACAGAGCTGACGCTGCCGGAGCTGTGTGTCTTGGGGTGCCATGCTCAGATTGGTGGCAGGTTGCGCTCCAAAGCATGAATATCCTCTGGTAATTTAGCAGTTTGCTATGGATCATCACCGTCTTTAGTCGGTAAAATCGTTTGTAGATGGGCCATTTTCCATAGCTAAGCTACCAGCCCATCATCTGAAATTACTGGAGGGTACATCCCAAAATGATGCAACATGGCCGCGAACCATGGGAAATATATGGAAATATAACATATGGAGCTTCAGAGCATGAGATGGAATGAGGTAGTTTCAGTCAACCCCCCCTATGTACAGCATTTGGATGTGTATTTCTCTACACTCAACTCTCAAACGGAATCATCGACTCTAGGCCAATAAACCATGACATATCAGTGATACCTGATGATAGAACATGACTTTTGAAATGTTGGAGTTCCTGTTTTTGAGTTGCGAACTACATTGGTTCAGAACTTGTGAAGAAAATGGTGCAGCACTTGGCTGTCATGGTCAAGGCCTGAGAGAGAAGCCTCTGCTGGCTCGCTGGTGAATCCAGAGTGGCTCAGCTGCGGTTTTCGGGACTCTGCGGTCATGGTCCAATGGGTATCCCACTAGACTGACTGATGGTGACGACTTTGATGGTTCACTGATTTTCCGGAACTTTCACATGGAACTTTTTTGGAACCCAAACATATGGCAAATGTCATCCAATCCAAATTCAATGAGAAAAAACATGTTCCATCGACCCAGTGGGTTTTTCCACCTACTACCTACGGTAGTAAGGGTGTTTCACACCATGAGGGTTCCAATTTCGCCATTAGAAACGAGCAATCACTTGGATGATAGCTTGGGGTCCAGTTGCAGATCTGAACCTAAGGTATACCTCAACAATCCACTGGTTTACCATACTCTTCACCCCATGTTTAGTTGTCAATTATGGAATCATATAGAGATGTTGTTTATTCATATATATATATATACATACATAATTATGTGTATATATATATATAATTGTTGTTTTTCATGTTTCCTCCTCCATTTTTGAGGGATTTTCTTCGCCAAGGCGCAGCCCAAGACCTGGCTCCAGGTGCGGGAGAGCGCTGGAAGCACAGTACGGTGATTTTTGTCAGGATTCTTCATGGATTTTTCACAAATCTTCATGGATTTTCACAGATGTTCATGATATAATATGATATAATATGATATAATATGATATAATATGATATAGTATGATATTAAATATGATATAATATGATATATGAGATGCTCATGAACATTTTTTTGACGCAGATGTCAGTGATGGGGATTCGATGTTGACGATCATTTTCCAGAGCTTCATCGGACATCGCAGGCGCAGAAAACGCGATGGACTTTTTGGCATATTTTCCCAGGTGGGATGATGGTGGATGGAGGAAACCAATGAGGAAACCAATGACATTTCAATCACATTTATAGTCATCCGGTCATCCAAAAACATAGAAAATTGATGAAAATTGTACAATCCCAATAAGATAGAGATAAATAGCATCAAATTGCAATTTTCTATGGTTCTGGGGATTAGTATGATAAATGATGAAAGATTCTTTCGCACGTCCTATGATTCTGGTGGAATCCAATAGTCGCCAGAATAGCCCATAGTCCTCCCCTCCTATGCTGAATCCGCCAAGATCATCCAAAATTCCCACCAAGTCTCACCAACAGATGGTTTCATAGGGTTCCAACAGCTGTTTCAAGCCCATAGGAAACCAACAGCTGTCCCTATGGAAGGGACACGTTTTCCATGACCTGTTTGGGCATCGTTGAGCTGCGCAGGATCCTGACACAGAGCTGGAAGTTGCGCAAGCACTGCGGATGGTGAAAACCAATTTTTGCCGGGCGGCCAGATCTTCTGGGGGATGTCCTCCATTTGGAGAGGAGTAAAAAGTGCCATCTGCACATCTAAAAATTGTGTCTTTGAAAAAAGCAGCACTTTTTGGTGGTTGAATTGAATCATATCTTGAGATATTGTATGGGATTATTACATGGGTATACAGATGGTATACAGAAGGGTATAGAGATGGGTATATGGTATATGTGAAAGTTCCAGGAGACCACACTTTATCTTCTCGGGGTATCGAGGCCCCTATCACCGCATAGCAGCTGTGGGTGCCAGCATGGGCGTTGAAGGTGCAATGGATTCCGGTGGATGCGGAGTTGACCAGCCAAGAATTGGGCAAAATTGAGAATTTCACCAGAATTTCATCGGGGGATAATGGATATGCTGATGAAATCTAAGGTTTAGTGGTATCAATAGAATTCAATAGATATTTGTTTGATGTTCCTTTTCTTAGATCCTGAGCCCGAATTGGCCAGATTCCTTCACGGGGTTTACACCCACCTACCAGTACTCGTGTCACGCAAATATATCATAATTCCGTGTCTCCATTCTGCTGGGGCGCGAAAGGGTTGCGAAAGCGCGGTGTAAGGGCATACTTGGGGAACCAGAATTTTGGACAACCCCCATATAGCATGTGTTCATGATATGTCCATCAAACTAGAAAGAGAAAGAGTCTCCCATTGTAGACATTATGGAATAATATAGAATAGATGTAATATTGAATAGATGACTTTCCCATTTGAAATCTTTACTATTGCTATATTCAATCACTTTTTGGGATGTACAAATGTTCCCAAATCGCAAATGTCGCATCTCACAATCCTTGGAAGGCTTGGCCAATGATGCCTCGCGCTCGCATTGCCCAACGCGGAACTTGCGAGAGATCATCGGTGTGCTGCTGGCAGTTTGCAGCAAATCCTCGGATGGTGCAGAAAAGATCAAGCACCAGTGAGACTGGACCCATACGTTCCAGTGATTGGACTTTGGTTAACTCATGTTAAGCCTTCTGAATCTATCCTTCAGAACAATCTCTTCCATTTCAGCGGAGAGGAAATGATGGATTTTTCGGCTTTTCCATCGCCAGGCCCTCCGCTTGTTCCGCAGTGACCGTGACAACCAAGAGCGCTTGGGACTGGCCAAGGTGATTCAGGAGCGGAACGCTGCGGATCAATGAGACTGACTAGTGGCTTCAACTTGGTAGTCTTGGTAACTCATTGATGGCGCTCATAGATGCTGATAGCATTTTATCGCCTTATAGCTTAAGATATTGAACTAGTCTCCTAGTTGATGAATTATCAATTAATGAAAGCATTAGTTACTTAGTTTATAGATCCTCCTCCGGGAATCCTCTATAAAATCAGGGACGCCAGGGTCCGTATAAACTGATATTTTTATGTAAACATTTTGTTGTCAGAAAACATTGGGGTCCCTGACTTTTTGATTTTATAGACTGGTGCAAGTACAGGGTACCCCCCTCCCTTTTGATTTTATAGTGATTACTATGTTGGAAGTGGACTGAAGTGGACACGTTTCACTGGAGGTTGACTTTTTGATTTTATAGATCTAAAATTTGTGCTTGAGCTTTTTGATTTTATAGTGATAGTATTTGACAAGCAGGTTGGTTTGTGATGGTTTGCTGATGTTTGCATATGTTTGCTATATATGTTTGTCATTGTTTGTCTGATTTATATATATTTAATTATATTTATATAAGTTTATATGACTAATTGTCAATCGCACACCATTTCCATTTTGCTCAAAAACTAGCTTGGCCCAGGGGTAGGGTCAGGTGACTTCAACACCCTGCCGTGTCCCTATCGACAATTTTAATGTCAATGATGCTTGTGATTTCAAAAAAAAAAAACAAACATGATGGAGAACCAGCAGATCAGGCGGAAAAAATGTTCCATCAGCTCAGCGGCA
This sequence comes from Cladocopium goreaui, assembly GCA_947184155.2. Classification (NCBI taxonomy): domain Eukaryota; class Dinophyceae; order Suessiales; family Symbiodiniaceae; genus Cladocopium; species Cladocopium goreaui. The sequence goes on from CAMXCT020004368.1 coordinate 37,561, forward strand.
CCGGTGTGCAATTGTGCGCAGTACCTTTGGATCCCCTTGGATATTTCTGCTATAAAATCAGGCACGCAAGCGTCCCCCATAATCAGAAAATTATAGCGGTCACCTGGTCCAAAAAGTGGTCACAAAACAAAATTCCAAAATTTCATGTTTTTTTTTTTGGCTGTACACTTTGATTATAGAATAAAGTGATTGGTTGTGAACAAGGAATGCAATGGAAGAAGTTTTGATTTTATAGTTGATCTATTCTTGACGCAACAGATTGGAGGAGGCTGTGTTTTTGATTTTATAGTGTTTTGTTTTGTGGAGTAACAATGGATGATTGTGTTGTTGTTTTTTGATTTTATAGGTTGTCTTTGGTGTTGTTTGATCGTGTTCAAATGTTTTTGATATTGTAGACTCAGTGTGACACTGTGGTGGTTGGTTGGCTCAAATTAAAGCCTGCAAGCTGACCAGGGGGTGCTGGTTAGCAAGGCAAACAATGTAAATCTATGCAAATCCCATCAAATCACGGTCAATGATGCTTCAATGAATCATGCACACAACGTTAGAATACATTAGATAAATATCCTGGGGGTTCATGTAACATCCTGGCTGGCACTAACACGTCAGAACAATAATTGCCTGATTGTTTTGATATCCCCTCGGGTATTTCAGCTATAAAATCAGGCGCGCAAGCGTTCCCCATAATCATAAGAGTATTGCAATCACCTGGTCCACAAAGTGGTCACAAAACAAGTATTCAACATCTCATGTTTTTCGTGGGGGCTGTACACTTTGATTTCATAGAATAGAACGATTGATTGCTTTAGTTTAAGCCAACAAACCAACACCGTGTCTATAATATCAAAAAGATTTGAAGACTATCAAATACTATCAAACAACACCAGAGGAAACCTATAAAATTAAAACAAAAAAATCATCCATTTGTTAGTCCAAAATAAACCCACTATAAAATCATAAGGCACAGCCTCCTCCAATCTGTTGCCCCCAAAAAAAGTCCCACTATAAAATCAAAACACACAGCCTCCTCCAATCTGTTACTTCAAAAAAAGATCCACTATAAAATCAAAACTTATGCCTTTGCATTCCTTGGTTAGCAAGGCAAGCAATGCAAATTACATCAAATCATGGCCCACTATCTAAAAAAAAACAACATGTTTACCCTCTTTGTTGTTTGGCGTATGGTGTTTATGCTCTCTGTATACCCCTCTCTATTTCCTATATACATATATAATCACATATATATATATATAAATGTATATATGTTTAATGGTAGTACCCATGTATTGTTTGAAATGGAAATTTTAGTCAGATGAGGTCTGTGCACAAAGCGTCCAAAAAGAATACAATAATAAAAACCTGATTTCATAGAAGGCCTTTCGTAAACCATTTGTAAGCCAACATGTGGCTTATGACCAATTCAGGGGGGCCCAGGCACCTGACCTTTACAGAGATGTTTTTTATTTTGGCATGGTTCTGATTTGTTGGCCCACTGATCCTGACTTAATAGAGGGAAGGTTTTTGAGATAAATTTGTTGTGTAACCGATCTCCGCATCCCGTTAACATCTTTATCAAGACCGACGGGGAATGGGTCTAACAAGCTGCCAATACAGCAGCTGACTAATGCGATAGTTATTGAGGTGATCCACATCTTAGAGATAGTGAGAATATAATCGATAGATAGATATGATAGAGAGAGCGAGGGAGAGAAAGAGAAACAGACAGATGGATAGATAGAGATGGATTCAAACTAGCTCTAGATGGCAACTAGCTCTAGATGGTTTCAGGTACCTCTTGGGAGCCCTTCCCCAAAAAAAAAACAACACATTATTTTTTGTTGTTTTTTTTAAGGTTGTGCCTTTGAATGCGGCCGCTATAAAATCAAAAAGTTCCAGAAACTGGACTCTGTTCATATGTTTCCCGCCTCCTTGCCCTCTAACTCCAAAATGTGGTCAATACACGCCTCAAACATCTTTGCCACTGTCCATATCGTTAGGCACAGCAGGACTCCAAAATGCACAGTTCAGGTTTGAAGGACCCCCAAACAAAGATTTTTTTGATTTTATAGAGAGGTTTTGCTTGAGCACTGTGCGTGTTGACGTTGCTTTTCCATTCCCATAGCTTGAAATTGGGACGGATTGGGGATGATTCGGAAATCAGTGGGGGTACGTGCATGTACTGGGCTTCAATGTGGACCCATTGTCTTTATAAAATCAAAAAGATTCAAAAAGTTCCAGAAACTGGACTCTATTCATGTGTTTCCCGCCTCCTTGAGCTCTAGACTCTAAACTCCAAAATTTGTCAGTAAACATCCTTGCCCCTTTCCATATCGTGAGGCACAGCAGGACTCCAAAATGGACAGTTCAGGTTTGAAAGGACCCCCGGTAGCGACTAACTTGTCGATTTTATAGAGAGGTTGTGCTTGAGAACTGCGCGTGTTGACGTTGCCTTTCAGCAGCTTGAAATTGGGACGGATTGGGGATCATTCGGAAATCAGTAGGGGTACTTGGTGCATGTACTCGGCTTCAATATGGCCTCATTGCCTCTATAAAATCAAAAAGATTCAAAAAGTTCCAGAAAATGGACTCTTTACATATGTTTCCCACCTCCTGGCCCTCTAAACTCCAAAATTTGGTCAATACATGCCCCAAACATCCTTGCCACTTTCTATACCGCAAGGCGCCGCGGACCGCAGGACTCCAAAATGGACAGTTCAGGTTTGAAGGACACCCAAGTAGAGACTAATTTGTCGATTTTATAGAGAGTTTTTGCTTGAGCACTGCGCGTGTTCACGTTCCCTTTCCACAGATAGTTCAGAAATCATTGGGGGTACGTAGTGCGTGTGATCGGCGTCAATATGGGCCAAATCTCTCTCTCTCTCTCTCTCTTTAAAATTAAAAGTGTAACCTCCCGCCGCGCTAAATTCCAAAATTGGGTCATTACTCGCTTCCAACATCTTTATATAAAGCTTTCCATATAGTGAGGCACAACAGCACTCCGAAATGGATAACTGATAACTCATGTTTGAAGGACCCCCGAATAGGGACCAGTGACTAATTTTTCGATTTCATCTGGAAGTTTTGCTTCAACAATCCCGGTGCCAAAAAAGTGTCCCAAAATGGCAATTGTTTTCCAAGTTCTGGTGTTTGTTTTCATTCAATTGAACCTGATTCAGCAAACTATGGAAATTGATGGTATCCCAAGCCACAACCATCCCAAAAGAAACTTTTCTATAAAATGAAAGGCCCGGGTCCAGCTTGTATTGACATCTCTTTCAAATAGTTCCACTATAACTACAACATCAGAGACCAGGTACCCCAATAGTAAGGGTGCACATGTTTCAACAGACTTTGTAAAGCCATCATCTTGGAGATCCTGATTTTGTACTGGACCAGGTAGATGACCTTCAAGGAAAAAACCTGCACCCGGTATCTAGATTTTATAGGGAACTTTGGTGGTTACAAACAGGCATGTGTATTCATGCGGCAACTTTTTTGTTTCTTGATTTTATAGAGTCGTATTTCTTGCAATCTGATTTTTATCCTGGTTTTAGAAAGATTCCCAGAATGTACCCTTATAGTGGAAACCAGGTACCTCTATAAAATGGCGGTCTCTGGGAGACTCTTGAAACTCACAAGGGGATCTCTCTGCTATAAAATCATGGTTGGTAGCCCCCCAAAAAATACGGCTCACAATCTATGAGAGAGTTGCCATCAAAATGAGGTAACCCAGTCCTGAATTTTATAGTGATCTTTGGGATTCATGTTTTTTCTTTAAAAGGGACAATTTTCAAGGCTGTGTCCTGATTTTTTAGGCATTTTGCAGTATAGGGGGGCAATCTATACTTGTTAGATTTTATAGCTTTGTACATCCCTGTGTAGGGCTGGACACTTTGATTTTATAGAAATGGCAGGGTTATCGGGGGGCTGCGCCGCGGCGCCCCACCAAATTATAGCTATAAAATCAGGAGCTCCAGGGGGATACCTTTGGTGAGGGACTCTTGAACTACATAGAACATCATAGAACATCATAGAACTAAGACATACTAAGACATAATAAGACTATAATATGGGAACGGATCTATAAATCAAAAAGTAAACGGACAACAATAACCACTATAAAATCAAAAGGTTGCAGTGCAACATTTGCATCTTCCGGATCCAGAAATTGACTCCTCAAAGTGGGGGTCATTGAACTTTTGATTTTATAGACCTGTTATGTTGCCTTGAAAGGCCGTCCAACGGTACGTTGGTGACCCTGATTTTATAGACAATCGTGTTTTTTGGTTGTTTTTTGTGGGTTTATATATTTTTTGATTTTATAGATCATTAATCATGGTGGTATGGGTGGTTTTTTTTATTTTTTAGAGGTGGCCGGGGGGGGCGGGCCTGGGTACCACCGTTTTATGCACTATAAAATCAGGGTCTCCCACGTACCCCCCGCTTCCCGAAAGGGGATGTTTATAGCTTATACTACTGAGATAATCTCCAGTTGTCAGTTGTATTTTTGGCCAGGAGCTTGTGACAATGGTGTCTGAGATCATTTCCAATCATTGCAAGCGGCTCGCCAGCGGAGAAGTGACATGGGAGCCAGAAATGGGGAATTCGGTCCAATTGTCTTGAATTTATGGCCATGGGGGGACATGATGAACGGAAGTATGGGACTTTGGGGTACCACACTTTTACATAAACCCAATCTTAAATACGTTTGATCTGAGTAGATGATAAGAAAAGCAGAGTCAGATGTTTTAGAGATACCCGTGACATCCCGTGGTCCAGGCTCTCCAAGCAACACCAGGCTATCCCGGTCCAGGACATCCGCAACACAACATCGCGATGTGTCGCGCCGTTCTTTCCAGCAGTCCCCCGTCAGGATCCGGAAGATGAAGAATGGGTGCGGCCGCAGCTCCTCCTTCAAGGCGCCAATGAACGTGAAAACTGCAAATGCAGTATCAGTCAGATAATATTAAATTCGTGGAGGTTTGATGGGAATAGTTGGGACGAAATATTTGGTGATGCCAATTTGATGAAATTGGGTATTTATAATTTTGTATAAACAATGTAATAATTACTTGGATTAGTGTCCACATATCCCCCATTTATGCCAAAAATTCCACGATGATGTTCCACGGAGGTTCGGAGCAGCACTTGACGCAAAGCGTTTCGCGCTTCGTCTTCCATCAGCTCCATCATCGGTTGTTTCCTACAGAGCCCACTGCGGAGGATAACAGGACCCAGGGTTCTCAGTGTTTTCGAAGCGAGATATGACCCATGTGGATTTGGGGACGTTCATACAAGAACCAGGTTGCATTGACAATCATTTACAGCACAGATGTAGGACTGAATATTTCCAGACTTTTTTCAGGTTCTGATTCCTTGTCCTTGTTTGATGTTGCCATGACCGACATCATGATCATAATGGATAGATCTGGAGACTCGAGACTCCAGCTGACTAAACTCTCGCTGTCCAAGACATGCTTTGGTTGATTGAACCTTTAGGGCATGCGACAGTGAGTGACACATTTCAAATCATTTCGAGCGACACTTTTGGTTGAACGGAACCGATCTCAAGTCCAAGAAACCCTGACTGTGACCTGTAGGATCCACTTGCAGATTCAGAGATTGTGGTGGCTCCGGCCGCGGCATTTGGATTTGCAAAAGGCATTGGCAGAAACGGAGCAGGCCTGGTAACACTTGTTGCCATGCGGAACTGGCGAGACGTGGGGATCAAGCACCAGCACAAGCAGCCACGATTCTCTTCATTTCTAGATTCTCCATGCTTCCATTCTTCATGGAGTCTTACATACTATATAGCTATCATATGCTTACATACTATAGATCTATATATATATATACCATTAATATTACATGATGATTTTCCACATCCAATCAAGATGATCTCTGATCAACAACTTATATTGTTGTATTCTTGGTTACTCTATGACATGTCATGATAATATCATACACCATTTAATGTTTAATCCCGGATCAATTTTCTCCTGGGTTGTTTAATTGGGGGATGCCATGTTAGTAGCAGATGAACTTGGTTTGTATGAAAATAATGTTCCCCCAAATTAGATGGTTTATTGGTTATCATAATTTTACCCATGATTTCCCTAGTGAGATAGATAGCCATGAATTGGTGGTATACCCCATTTTCAGACACGCATTAAACCACCATGTTTCTGGGCTAACCTGTCTTCAGATAAACCAGGCCAGCGAGGCTGTAAAGCTCCTACAGAGGCTGCATAGCTTGAAGCTTCAGCTGCACTAGAAGCTGCGGGAAAGGCACAAAGGGGGCGTAAACTGGAAAACACAATGATCAACTATGGAAACATCATGTAAAACCACCAAACATATCCAAACATATGGATTTGAAGCATTTTGGAACATATGTTTTTTTGTTGAAGGGTGCCACTGTTTTGGGGTTTGAGGTTGGATGTTGAGGGTGTGCGACCCTGGGGATAGATTTACAGTATTATTCAAGCAAGCAGTTGCAGTGGGCCAGCCATGCAGCCATTGAACCAGTCACTTTGGTATTGCAACGCATAGAATCCATCAATCTTCGATTTGCTGCCAACTTGACCCCTTGCTTAGCACAAGACAAAAACCCACATTAGTCATGAGTTTTTGTGTTCTTCAACACATCCAAAACATCATCCATTTCATTTCATCAATATTTCACCAACCATTCACCAACCATCAATATTCACCAAACATACATTATTACCATCTGGTTATTTAACATAGCCATGGAAAATCCCTGATAAATGGAGGTTTATAGCTGGGAAAATCATCTATAAATCCATCTATAAATGGACCATATATATACCATGGCTATGTTAAATAACCAGAGGGTAAATGCTGTATCGTGGGTATGAAAAATCACCAAGCATTTTACAATGGACTCACTGGATCAAAAAAAGCCCTCCAAGGCGCAGCCCCAACGAAATGCTGGAAGTGATGGCGCAAGCATTTCGAATAACGACGCAGGCGCGAAAACGGCAACTTCTACGGGATAGCAACGTTCAAAAAGGCCCCAAAACGGCACTTAAAACCTATGGGGATACCTGGGATTGGCACCGGGATTGGTCAAATTGGAACTTTTCTTGGCCAACTGATTGGAAAAAGGACCATTTTTGTGGCGTTTTTGGAATACCAGAAGTCATCCATCATGATTTCGGGGAGAGGCTGCGTGCCTGAAATCACAGCTGGCTGAAGGCTGGGGCTGGCTGGTGATTTTTGGTAGCACTGAACCATCCTATTGAAGATTATGTCTTGGAGTCAGCAAGTGGATAGCTGCAAGGGGAGAATGTTCTGTGGCTTGGAACCATGACATTTTGATGGAGATGGGAGCACTGCACAAAATGAGTTTGTCTCCATTTAGCGTGGGCAATCTGTAAGCTGCACCCTCCTACAGTACAGTAGGTCATACCAAGCAAAGTTGCAGGAAGAAAGAAGCATCAACTTTGAAACTTTGCAACTTTCACATGTTTGTCCTGTTTGTCCCTGCTCTCCTTCTAGCGTTTCTCATGAACACATTGAATTCGAGGATGTTTTGAACTGCTTTCACCAGGCATTTGCAAGACCTCCCAGGACTGAAGTTTTGGATGGATTGCAGTCAAGTGAACAAGACCAGTGAGGTGGTAATATTGCCCGGCGCATCTCCTTGCCCGGCGCAGCTGGTCTCAGTTTCCTCTGGAGACTGAAGCCATCATCCATTGATCCAGGACAATGCTTTTGGCGCGGATGAGGCATTGCCCCTCTTCATTCTGATCATCATCAGCATCTTGGTAAATATGGTCCAGTTTGCAGGGGACGCATTTTGCCATTCATAGGGGACAGAGGGACAGAACGTGCTGCTGTCTATGTGGGGGCTGTAGCCCATGGATGACGCAGGTGTGAGCCATCAATACATTTGTTTTAAGAACTTCTCGGGATGTTTGCCAATCGGTTTGAAAACAGCCATGAGTGACACTTCTTTGATCTTCTTTGCCACCGCTTGATGGAGTGCATGCCCGAAGCAACTCAATGGCAATAGTTGTTTCCTGCTTGGCAAGAATCACGCTACGGAGTCCCCATGTTCCTTTGATGTTTGCTAAAGATGTTCTCTCATCAGCGAGTCTCTAACTTCCAGAGGCACCGAACCATTGCGAAGGGGCCACGGGTATCATCCTTTGACTAGCAAAAACGGCCAGAGCTCTAAGGGGCTAATCCACGCATGCTGGACAGCGTCCTGAGCTATGCTGAGCGTTTTACAGCAGTCACCTCAGATGGAGAGCGGGGGATATCAGTGGAGAGATCTGTTAGAAGGCAAAGTGTGTATTGGATTTCATTTTCTGCTCTTCCAATCAGATTCATACTGTATTGGTTGATGTTTACATATGTTTACATACTTTAAGTATCTTCAAGTTGGGATAGTTGAAAGGTACTACCAGCCGGTCATGTGTAGCATTCACAATCACTCATATATAGCATTTGATGGAACAACAAGTTCGTAAGAACGTTCTGCCGCTGAGACGAGCGATCAGCGGCGAACTGAGCAAGGTTATGCGCTGGCCCAGGCGATTTTTTTTGCAGCTTTAGTCTGGTCTGATTCCTGTGACCGATGTAGATTTTACCAGGAGCCACGGCACGGGACATGTCATCCACACTTTGTTCTTTTGGTTTGCAAAGTGAGACATCTGATTTCCTTTGGAAATTGTGAACTTGTACGCATTTTTGCTTGCTCGTACCCATGCAAGAGGCACTTCAAGTCAGATTCGATTGATTCGACAGGATTTCCGTTGGGTAAATTTGCTAGCATCAAGCTCTGCCAATCGCGCACATCAATGGATTGCACCGAACGTTGCTGTCGTATGCTGTCGTTACAGGCGCAGTCAGCCGTTGAATTCTCGAAGCGATGCCGAAAGGCGCGCCTGACTTGGGGCATGAACTGGCTGGCTTGTTCTGAGTAAACCTGGCGATGACCATATTCCCCTGGATTTTTTTATTTTTATTTTTATATAGGGATGAATAATCTATAATGATCTACATGGTATTTTCATGGATTTTCCATTCCCATGATTACCAGAGGTCTGCCAGAGGGTAATTAGTGAAGCATCCAGCAACTTAATTGTAGCTTCATCCCAAATCACCCACACATGAGGTGAAGCTGCGTGTGTTGCGGTCAGGAGCAGCTGTCAAACTTGAAGCCTGGCGAGTGGGAGAGCAGCTTGGTTTTGACCGACAACTTGTGTCCTCTGAAAACTGACGCCCCCCCTCAGTTTATCAATTTGTGGTCTATTTCAGGCTTGGGACCATCGTTTTTTTGGCGTAACACCAAAATGAAGCTTGCCACTTGCCAGTTAAAACCACTGGCTGTTGAGGGCAAACTTCTCCGCATACCTAGTGTTGAGCGACCTGCATGTTCCCTGACTTAGACAGTTTCCAACTGGGTATCTCCATGTCCCAGTTGCAACCACTTGCAGGGAATCTCCAAGCAATCAGCCAAGGTCATATAGAGTCTGATGATCCTCCCCCGTGAACTTCAAGAGCTAATGAGTTGGACGTCGACCTTGTAGCTGGTCCGAGGGACCACTGGATGGTTAAAATTTGTATTGTGGTCCCCAAATCAGTGGATCATTGGAGAGGAACATCTATTTCCACCATCTTCCACTTGCTGGGGCAGAGACATCACCAGAACATCCCCCCAAAGTTACGTGGCCTCAAAGTTGACGTCGCAGATGACCTGGCGAATCCCCGGCAAACGCCGCGGGATCGTCATGGATCGAGCAGGACGTGTGTGCCCTGCCCCATGACAGGTTGTTCCAGTGGAAAATCCATGAATTGAATTCCCATATGATTGGATGATATTGGATGCATGGAGATACCCTTCCGATGTTTAGCTGCTTGAAAGTCTTGAAAACTTACTTGCGGACTGCTTGAGTCAAAGGCTGGGAACATGTTCGAAGTTGTATAACTTACACAATCTTACATATTTTGCGTTCAGAGCTAGGCTGCAATGGTAGTTCGACACTTGGTATGTCTCAAAATCAGGGATGCATTGCACTGCTCCAATTTGAACCTCCTATGAAGTGATCCACAGATAGAGGTGTTCTTCTCATCTTCCTTGAAGGGTTGTCAGGGCTGCCATCCAAGATTTTGAGACTGAGACAGCAGTTCGTTGGACATTTCCAGGCAGAAACTGGAGGCCTCATGGAGGGGGATTGCTGTTTGAAAAGCGATACGGCCACGGGAAAGCTGTAGAATCACTGTAGAAATTACTTCTGAGCATTGCAACTTTTGAAGTTCCCTTGGTGCTGGTACTATCCCCATGTCACCTCCAATGAGGATGTACAGGTGAGCTATGGTGAGCTTCATTTGATGATTCTGATGGTAGGCATCAGGTAACGATTGGATTGGTAGCCTTTGCACCTTTTAAATCCTTTTAAGGATTTGGGATCCCATCAAGTCTGTCTACAGTGACCCCATGTGCCGTATGATGCCGTATGTATGATGCATACGCAGTCAGCTGTTTCCATGCTCTGGACTGACAGATCTGGAAAGTCCGAATAAGAAGTAGGGGGCGAAAGAAAACACACGAGATGATACTCAATTGCCAACACTGGTTCCCACTCAGTGAACCCATCATGGTTTTGCCGATCTGACATTCTGATGGTCAAGTTGGCTCTTCTCAAGCAAAACAAGTAAAACAAGACAAACATGTATTATTTTTCTCAGATGGCCATTTGCAACTGCAGCATGAAGGGCACCGACCTCGGCACTTTGGCACCGACATGGGGTGACTGCACATCCGCCGGGCCCGCCGCCATGGCAGATGTCAGGCTGCTGGACGGGAAGACTTTCTCTTCAACACTTGACTCAATTCTCTGGAAAGTAGATTTTCCAGCAATTAGCATAACATACTTAGTCGATGTCAGTTGTTTCAAATCTATTTGAACTACTTGGTAATATATCTGATAAAGATCACTGTTAACTACCGCAACACAACATCACAAAACCGTAAGACAACATAACTATGGTAACACAACAATTCATTTCCATATTGAATCGACTGATGAATCTATGGCAACCCCCCTGTGGATCAGACTGGATCCCCAGGTGGTGTCCGGTGATGGTGGTGGCCTGTGGCCCAGAGGTGCCCAGCGGCCGAACAAAAATCATCTGGTTGATTGCAGATCATTACAGCTCAAAATATCTCCACGCATCTCCACGTATCCAACAGAAATGTGACTCCTCTTTTCAGGGTCAAAATTTCTGTGGCTTCCTCTTTTTGGGGGCCTTCTCAGGCGGACTTGGCGGAAAGCTTGTCAGCTCTTGGTGCTGCGAAACCGTGTGCTGAAGCTGGACCTCTCCTGGAAGATGGACAGCTGCATTTGGCCGCGCCCAGACCCCCAGTTGTGCTTTGATATGCTTTGATTGTGCATTTGGCATGGAACTGTTGATGTGAAACCATGATCAGGGGTCATACAGTATTCATTCATCCCTTTCCTGTTGATCCAGGTCCGGATTCTGCCTGTGGGAGAATGAGGGACCAGCGGCCGCAGTCTCAGCCTGTGAGCTGCACTAAGGTTCCAGATCCAGACATCCTCATTCATCAAACACCACCAAGCAATCATCAAACCTGTAGCAACCAGCAACCATATTCAAACCCAAAACATCACCAAATGATATCACATGTCAGGGATCAACAAAAAGAAAACAGCATCAAACTAACTTGCCACTTGGGAACATATCATCCTCTTTCATCCTCCATCCTCAATAATAGATAATTTACCTTTTGAATCCTTTTGATAAACGTGACTTTTCCATAGTTAAATGATGGATCCAATGTAACACATTGCTCTAAATGGATCCAAATGGTCCATCCATCCATGTTTTTTTTAAAACAAATCCATAGAAAGTGAGATCGAAAGTCCTAGAATCAAGATCAATTCTAGTTTCCCCAGTGAAATCCAACATAATCCAACCATTTTCCTCCTTAAATCATATGTTTTTCCACATTTTTCCCACTGAAATCCGATATCCTCATTATATCCCCATCCATAATCAAGAATCATCCGCCATTTTCGAATATCTTGGGAAATCATCTGATATCATCAGATACAGTATCATCAGATATCATGGATATATGATATCATTCCCCCGTAGGACACCTTCCCATTTCGCCACGTTTTTCAGGCCGTGATGACCTCCGCGACCTTGCTGGCGCCGTTTCTACGGAAGCGCCTGGCTTCGCTGGTGTCTGACCGAGTGCTGGACCCACGACTGGTGGCGACCACAGAGCGGGAGGGCCCAGGTTGGTCCTTAGATGTTCTTTTACATTATAACATATTATAACATATAAAATAATAGATAATAGATGACAATAGTAATAATTGATATATATATATATATAATTAGTAATGATATTTGTATTTTTCTATAGAATACATATGTTACTTAAGCTTAAGTCACTTAATACTAGTTGATACCTTGATACAGTGATACATGTTTGTGTCCAAATTATGGGTATGGGGTCAAAGATTATCATCGCCAAAATTGGTCCAACACACAACATCAGTATTGTGGGTCCATGTTGGAATCCCGGTTGTTTTTTAGGATCTTTTCGGTAACATGTTTTTGCGTTTTGGGGAGTGGTTCAGTTCAGCAACATGACTGGTGGCAGTTGGCGCCAAGATCAAGGCTGTTTGTCGTCTTCCCTGGAGAGAAACCATTGGTGGCGGAGGCTGTGTTCCTGTGACAGTTATGCTGGGGAAGTCTGGTGCATTCGATGCATGTAGAGATTGCATGGTAATAGCTTAATATAGACATTATGGCATATCACAAACAAATCTTACTTACATAACGGATTTGTTATCAATTGCATTTTGATTGCGGATACTACAGTGTACATACCACATATCCTCCACACGTATCTTATGTCAGTTGATCCAAAATGTCAGTTTGGCATGAGACACAAAGAGAGAAAGAGGGAGAGAGAGAGAGAGAGGGAAAGGGTCCTTTTGACTTGGAGCGTACTTGACTAGTGGAACTGCCAATGACTGGCACTATTGATGGATAAGTCCTTGCGCTATAGTTACAATATGTTACAATAATTATGGGTTTCATTGAAAGTGACCTATGCCACCACCCAAGAATGCGATTTTGATAGGGAAAAACCTGAACAACTGACAAACCACCAACTTTGGGTCTACCCTCCAGTTAACTAACGTAGCTATGGGAAATGGATGAACATGGTCCATTTATAGATAAATGACCCATTAAAAACCGTGATATTTCATAGTCAGTTTGTAATTACCAGAGGGTTTCATCATGTTTCATCCATCCATCAGTGGATAAATCCATCCAATTTCCTAGATAAATTATGTTTTTTAGCATGATACATGATTTTCAGACAAACCCATAAAATCATAAAACTTACAGTACTATAGTTACTATAGTTGCTGGATGTTGCTGGTTTCCTGGCTCCTGAGACAGGCATCACTGGCAGCTTGCTTGCCACTTCCTGCGGAGCCATCACTGCAGCTGCTGCAGGCTGGGCAATCCACAGAGTTTGGACCTGGTTCAGTGATGTTCTTTGTAAATTGAATGTCATGAAGCATCATCAATTCATCAATGATCCATTTTTCAGGCTCAATCATCATCATCATCATCATCATCATCATCATCATCATCATCAAATCATCAAATCATCAAATCATCAAATCATCATCATCATCATCATCAAATCATCATCATCAAATCATCATCATCAAATCATCATCATCAAATCATCATCATCAAATCATCAAATCATCAAATCATCAAATCATCAAATCATCATCATCATCATCAAATCATCATCATCAAATCATCATCATCAAATCATCATCATCATCATCAAATCATCATCAAATCATCATCAACATCATCATCAACATCATCAACATCATCATCATCAAATAATTTAATATATCAATTGTATGTTGATCCGATCACTGTGTGCTCCTAGACCGTGATGTGACCATCCACCGAGACTCTCGGATCAGCGACGACAGGCTGCGTTGGATACATCTCCTTCCGAGGAGATGACGTGGCGGCCACCAGTGGTAGGTGGGATCCAAAAGCCAGCAGCGTGCATCAGAGTAATACATCATATATATATATAATTATATATATATGTATAATATGTATGCTTGATTATGTATATTATATAGTATACACATATATATATATTATATGGTATATGTGTTGTATATCAGACAAGAAGATCATGTTTCTCTCTGATATTCACCATAGTTAGTATGTTTATGTATAGTATATGACAACATGTGTATATATATTATGTGTATATATATACATATATTCCATAATGGCAGTATGCCGCATTCGTAGGAGCAACTGTGGCCAGGTAACTTGGGTGTGCGTTGCTCCGCCGGTTGACTCGGTTGACTCGGTTGACCCAAAATTTTCATCGTCGATCCTGGAGGAGTTGACCAACATTCCAAAGAAATGGCTGATTCATGCAGGTACCATCAGGTACCACAAATGATGGATTATGATTATGGATTATGATTATGGATTATGAACAAATGGAAAAAATGATGGAACAAATGATGGATTGTCATGGAATGAGTGAATTATGATGGATTATGAACGAATGGTGAACGAATGGATTATGGATCCACAAATAGATCCCATGGCTATTCAACTTGTGGACTGCGACCACATTTGTTGGGTGCGCTTCAGCGAGGTCTGACCATCCCAGATAGCCTCAGTGGCAATCCGATGCGGCCAACAGGGGCCCTGGCCCTGGAAAATTGTGCAACACTACCATTGGACAAGTCACGACAAGTCACAATTGGCTAAGCTGATTGATCTGAGATCTGGGTATGGATCAATACCTATGAAAATACCATTTTTAATGGGATGAACATCCATAAATCCCAGCTATTTTGATGTGAACTACAGGGGATTCCATGGGTTTTGACACACTGCCATCTGAGTTGTTCGCCAAGGATCCTGTCCAGGTGGGTCAACGGCTTCGTTTGTTGAGCTCAGCCTTTGGCCTTTTGAAGGCCGGACGGCCGTCTGAAACATACGGTGGATGGAAGAAATCCTGCACCAGTTGATAGGTGGTTTATCCCATTATTCATAGGGTTTCAACCATCCAAGGTGATGCAGGATTTCTTCCATCCACAGTAGGATACACCATGATACACCGGAAATTACGATGGAATTGTCATCATTGTCCGACTGAAAGATTTGAACGATTTGAAACGTGTCAATGGGTATCTACAGACCATTTGGCAATGTGGGCGAAGTCATCTTGATACAAACCTGATAATGTGGAGATATGTGAAGGGACATTTGAGGCTTTGCGATCTTTTGCATGTGAATATTGTCCTTGATGGAAGTGCCCAGCGTTGCACACACCTGTTGTCTCAGATATATGTATTGCAGGGAACTTGGGGGTGCAGTTGAGATTATTGTTGTAATGCTTCCAGATTGTAAACCTGGTAATAACATGTAATAACCAGCATAAGTTGGCATTTAAGCCCTAGACATATATCGACGTAGAAGTGGAACTAGACCCCCAAGAACTTCAAGCAGTTCAATCGAAAGTTGTGCCTATAGTGTCCATCTCATTCTCTAGGCCTCAATCTTCCTGGGGGCAGAAACCCAATGCACAGTGGCAGCAATAGATGAGGCTGGTACTTTGTTGCTGCACGATGGAAATGGAAACCACCGTTTTCCACTGGACAGACTAGCTGAACGTGGTTGCTTTTCACGGCTGTTCCACGTTCCAGCTTTATTACTGAGGCTGAGAAGGTAAAATTCTGAAGGTTCAGCATTGCTTCCTTTGATCCTAAGTAGCTTGGATTCTTCCTAGTATCCTCCCTAGGCAAATTCCCTTGTTGATTTGGTGCGACGCGGAGGCGTCTGACCTCATGTTGTTGGATGGAAGATGGTTGCCTGGTTGCGAAGGTGGAGTTGCCATCACAGAGGACTGGGCATGTGCGGCATGTGCCTATTCCCGAATGATTGAAAAGCACTCATTTTGGATCATTTTGACTTTGGCTCATTAACCATTATCAACCATCATTAACCATTATTAACCATTATTAACCATTGTTAACCATTGTTAACCATCCACTACTATCAATATTAACCATTATTAAGCCAACATCCGATGACACCGGCGCCCCGGAGGACGGCCAGCCCTGCGCGTTGCTGGCAGCGCCCTTGCGAAGTACAAGGGGCTGTCGATGGACTTTGTGTCCGGGCATCGCTTTGCGAGGCGGCGGCGGGGAGGATGGCCATGCTACCTGTAGTATCCTGTAGTTACATTGACATAGGGGGTGGATTCAGACTACAAACAATGACAAATGGTTAAAGATGCTTAAAGCATGTTAAAGCCACAGCAGATTGTCACAACAGGTCACAAAATGTCACATTGCATCTTGGCACTGATCACCAGCAGCTCATCCCCCCTGCCGGTGACGCCCTTGGGATGCACCGAGGCATTCTGACAACGATTCTGAACAGCTTCGCTGGACAAGTGTTGCCTCGAAGTCTGAAGGTGCGGCGATTTGTGGAGCTGGTCATTTGCTGGTCATTTGCTGGTCCTGTCATTTCCATTTCACCCCTTTTGTATCCTTTTGTGACCTCAAAGAATTTCAAACCATCGAAAATGATAAAGACACTTTACGACTTTAAGTATCTTTACCCTCTGGTTATTTAACATAGCCATGGAAAATGGCCCATTTATAGATGGTTTACCTATTAAAAATGGTGAAATTCCATGGCTATGTTAAATAACCAGAGGGTAAGTCTTTAAGTCGTATCAGAAGCGACAAATGAAACATTGACCATCTTTGACCAATGGTTTCATTGGTGGCTCTGTGCTTCCAGGAGAGTGCCCGGCCTGCCAAGTTCGCACCAGGCAGCTGGATTGGGTTATCAAGGACCATCAAGGTTTGAAGTGGTAGATACCTTGGATGTCCTTGGATTGTGGAAGTGAGCTGCTACAACTGCGAAGACAAACACTATATATATATATGCAAATACAGCTAAATTCTGTGTTTGTGTCTAAGTCAACATATTAGGTCTGTAGTCTATAGATGTACGTAGGTGCACATAGATGTACATAGTCTATGTCCATTACTAATTCTCTGATCATTGGTTGTTCTCATCGCCGGATCCGATCCGCCAGGTGTGCCTTGGCCTCCAGGAATTGCACGACTGGAGGTAGGAGCTGAGGCGGAGAACTGGGATGACTCTAACTGGGAAACTCACTGGTAAACTGTCCCAATAACTATGGAAAATCATGGAAAATCACCATGCTATTAATGGGAAAATGACCATAAATGACCACTATTTCGACTGGGCCATTTTCAATAGCAAACTGTTTGTTTACCAGAGGGTAACTAACTGGGGATTTGGTGGATGAACTTTGGTACTGAAACCTCCAGTTATAATCAATTTAGAGGTTGAAAGCAAGACTGTGAGCATTTTCACTCCAACCAATCAGAAAAATGAGCTTTCATTAATTTGAAATGGGATATTCAACATCATGCAACACCTGTCTACATCCGTCTAAGTACACGAATCCATGAATGAATTGGTAGATATTGGTAGAATATTTTATACGTAGTAAGTTGCCCCGAGCTACTCCCAAACATCTCCAAAATTGATAATTATTTCTGCAACAAGTTAACACGCCGTAAAAGTGTGGTTGCGTGGATCCAATGCTTGATTGCCTGTATTCTTTTCCCCACCATTTTGGCTATGGATCAAACGTGGACGTGTTGGCACGGCATTTTGCAGCCAGGCATTTGGCTGCGTGCTGATTTCCGACCGCCACATACTGGTAGTCGCATCGAGTTTGCCGAGGTGGTTTTGACGCCATGGAATTGTCATAGCTGTTGGCAGCTGACCCCATGGTTAATCGCTGTGCAAACCCTGATATATATAATATATATATATAATATATATATAATATATATAATATATATATATATATAATATATATAATATATATATGTAAAGTGGTTTGCATTGTTGCAGGCTGAATCCAGAAAACTCCGAAAGTCTCTTTTTCCTCTGTGTGAGTTGCGTGCAGGGTCAGCACTGGTCGTTTGCATGGAGCCTATGTGATGGAAAGTTTGCCTTGTAGAGTACAACTCTTGCAGCCCATCCGAAGTGTTTGGGGCTCAGTGCCATCGCGTGTAGGGTCCTCGGGATGGGAACCTTTTGTTTTTTTGACATCGATAGCACTGACAAATAGATGATGTTCCCATTCATTAAGAGCTTTAGAATCATTTGTAGGAGATTGATGGGGATTGTCCATTGCCATGCTTGCTTGATAACCAGGGGTAGATCAAATAGCAATTTTGTAAAGAACTTCAAGAAACAATTGGTCAAAACAGGGCATCCAGGCCAAAGCCAAACTTGCACAAAAACCTGTCCGACATAGCTGTCATGAGAAAGTTCTTGTTGACGATGCAATTGCCTGTGGGAACCCCCAAACCAAGATAACCAAGGGATTTCTCTACTGAAAAGAAAGGCTGTCTGCAATTTTGGGAAAATCATGTTTGCTGGTCATGTTCGCATTTTTGCTCGTCAATCCTCGCATGGATCTTTTTGCTGGAGTATGTTAGCAATGTTACAATTTGTGTTGCTCAAATCTTCCAGTTTTGGTGGGTCTGCCTCAACCCTGGACCGTGTGTCGTGCCCAGCTTGGCCTTGTGCTCGCTGAAGTTGACTTCATGCCAAAGCAAAAGGCCAGAAATCTGACGCGTCAACCAACACGGATGGAGGGTCTGTTCAGGTGTTACCAAAAGTTTTCCACTGTTGTTCTTACCGCATATTTTCCGTGTTTTTCCCCAAATCACAGAGAAATCCAGACATGTTTCACTACCCCAGATGTTCCATGTTCTTATGATATGATAATATGATGCATGGTCCATGGTACATTTTTCTCCACATCCGGGTGATATTTGGGGTAAATGTTGAAATATTCCAGACATGGAGCACAGGGGTCATAGCCACAGTGATTTTCTTGGAAGGCCCCTGAAGCTATCCAATGGCCAGGCGGGGGAAAACTTTGGCATCAGACCTGCCGCAGTTTAAAAAACACCAAAATATGCTTTTATAGGGTCATCCTCTCCTCATATCATTGGATAATATTGGATATGTTGGATGGTAAATCTCAACATCACATTAAAACCGCATGATGCCACATCAAAAATGTATTTTTTTCCTGCAGATTTTTCTCCGAGTCAGCGCCGTGGCCAAAAGATCAGTTGCCGATTGACCCTCGTCTAGGTGTTGATGTTGATCTTCAAGAAGGGCAAGATCTGGTTGCCGTGGATTTAGAAGGCGAACCAACAATAATGGGTCTACAGTCGGTCTACAAGACACTAGGGAGGAGTGAGGATGACTGGTTGAGGGTTTAAAGCATGGTTTAGCAATGTGTCATGATGGGTCATATTAGTTGGAGTTCTTTCAAAATGGGTGATTCATCATCACCAGCAATAGCTATTTGGAGATGTCGCCAATCTAACAGCTTCGTGTATTCACATCATTCTTTGCCATTATTTTCACACCTACTTGGCAGATACCACACGGTCCGTAGCCATTTGGCTCAAGTGGTTCAAACGTCCCGTCCCTCCTTGATGTTGGATTGCTGCGCAGTTCCCACCGTCATGCCTTCCTACAAGTTGACCTACTTCGACATCCGCGGCCTGGCCGAGAACGCGCGCATCCTCTTCGCGGCAGCCAAGCAGCCCTACGAGGACGTCCGGTTGTCCCTGAGCTTCGGCACCCCGGGGGACTTCAGCACCATCCAACGTCCCGAATTCGATGAGATGAAGGCGAAGGGATTGTTGGATGTCTCTCTGGGCAAGGTGCCTCTTCTCGAGGTGGACGGCGTCCAGATTGGTCAATCCAAGGCCATTGAGCGTTTCCTGGCCTCCCAGTTGGGCATGATGGGCAGCTCACCGGCGGAGGGCGCACAGGTGGATCAGCTGGGTGAAACGGTGCGTGACATCAAGGATGCCTATCAGAAGGTGCGCGGAATCAAAGACGAGGCGGAGAAGAAGACAGCCATGGAGAAGTGGTTCGCCGAGGACTTGAAGAACTGGGTGGCTTTGGCCGAGAAGTCCCTTCCAGCAGGACCTGGGCCCTTCTTGGTGGGTGGCAAGTTATCCCTGGCAGACATTCTCTTCTACACCTTGCTCCTGGCTCCTGGGGGTGCCTTCGACGACACCGAGGGAGCCAAGGCTTCCTTCCAGTCGAGCCCCAAAGTCAAGGCGGCCATGGAGGCAGTGGATGCTTTGCCACAGCTGAAGGAATACTTTGCCAGCCGCAAGGTGACACCGTTCTAGCGCCGTCGTTATGAACCAACATGAACCAACCCGGCTAGATGTCTTAGCGGAGGGGTGGCTGATATGTGCGATAGATTTGCCTGTGTTTTATCAGGCGACTGGTGAGGGGAATTGAAAGGGGCAATTGCACTAGATGCGCTTGCACCTGCAACCCCTTACGGGTCGTTAACTCAAGTGTGGACAGCGCATTTGTGTGCCAAGTCCTTGTCGTCCAAGATTGATACCACACGGTCCCCAATGACTGTGTTTTGGATGGGTTGGCCGCCCACCAGAATTTCTCAGTCTTGAAAGGTAAAAGAAAGCCAACAGCGAAAGTGAACTGGGCGGAAGATTTGTAGTCGCACAGCGTTCAAGACTAGATTTTATACTATACAGTACTGTACATCCATCCTCCAGTAATTAGATTTTTTGAGGCTGGCAAAGGTAAATCACCTTACTTAGCCGGGAACTCTCTGGAAATAGATGGGAATGTCATGGAATGTCCTTAAATTTGAACATATTTGAACCATACCCACGTAGATTTGTCATTCAGTTCCCTTAATTTTCAGCACATGGAAACCGTTGAAGCTCTCCGACGCTTGGACCGATTGAATTTCGATTGAGCCAGGCCCAAAGATGGCCAAGGGCGTGCTTCAGTGTTGGCTGGGTGCACGCCATCAACCACAGGTCATTGCTTGCACTTCGATTCCACCCACAATTTTTTTCAGGGATGGTTTCTGGTTTACTAGAAACATTATAAACTAGAATATATATGATATTAATTGATGTTATACAATATTATACAATCCCTAATGATATCCCATTAGTTCTAGCGTATCACATAACTGTTCATGCCAATAATCCCAGAATCATCCCATGCCAGGGATGATTGTTGCGAGTAAATTATGTGCTATGTCTGGGACTGTCACCAGAAATGGATGGGTATATTTTTTAACCATGAAAATTGGAGGGGGTTAAAACCATGCATTGGGTTTGCCAGGTTATATGTTCCTTAAAAGAACATACTGTAGAACCTTGCTGATTGATTCACCAGCTCCTGATCTGCCATGGTCATATGGATAACTTTTACATTTTACATCATTACAGGCTCCTGCCAGGGCAAAGTCAGGGGTTGGGAGTCGCTGGGAGAACCGGCCATGGCGGCTGAAGCTGCTAACAGGCACCTCCTGCTTTGGAATGTGGCCTACCTTCTCCAGGTGAGAATCTGCACGTTGATGGCATCAGACGTCACAGCTAGGTTAACCGACTGGATGGGTACTTTAATGGGTACTTTAATCCTTTAGTCTTTTGGTATCAATGGGATTATCTGCTAACCGGCTAAGAATTTAATTTTGTGTAGGGTATCTAAGATTGGCCATGACAGAAGGAACCAAAAATCCAGCTACAGGCCATGATGGAAAGAGCGTCAATCGGGTCCTGCGACAGCTTGACGACAGGTTTGAGTCAAGCCCACTTCTTCTTCGAAGCAAGGAGTGCCTCGTGGTTGGATGCCTCTGTAACTTGTTTCAATGCAAGCTGTTGGGATTGAACATGTTCGAAGCAGGACCCACGCCCTCTTCGGGATTGCCCTTGCAGATAAGGACGACCAGGGACTTCGGGGACTGTGGTGCCAGGTAACTCACTGCCTTCAATGGCGCTATCATGTAGTGTTAATGTATGTTCTACGCCACAGGGACAGATACATTCATCAAGATACCATGCATATGCAGTGTAGGTGTAGGTGTGCGTTGTTTGTGTAAGTGCATAATGTTTTTCTTGTGTGGATCGGTTCTTGATCTCTTGAACCAGTAAAACAGATGTGCAAACTTAGATTCAGACGCTGACCAACTTCTTAAACGAATCATACTATGTCAGGAGTTTGTGTTTACCTCATTCCATGTGCCCCTTTTTTGCGGGGGTGTGTCATGGGGAATTTGCCCACATTTTGCGATGGACCTTTCTGCATGGCTGCAGCAGGAAAGCAGTTCCTCTTGCTCCAGAGCACGAGCAGTGCCCTCGGGGGGGTTGAGAGAGACCACATGATGATTGTGCTTGATGACTATCGCGGATTTACCATCAAAAATGATCAGACATGGTGATTCAAGTGGCAAACATATCATTTAATGGTTCTCGGCATATCACCAGAAATATCCAGTTCTGCTGAGAATGGGGGATTCGACTGTCCAAATGGCATACTGAGAGGGGAAGTGAACCCCCAAAAAAGGGTGAATAAATGAATGAAACCAGTCATGAAGGAATCCATCATTCAAATCCTTTGGCTTAATGTCGTGGTTCAACATGCTTCATTTCGGATGGGTTGTAGGATATGTTGATTTTTCAGATGAGGCAGCCAGTTTGCACATGAACACATATGAACGGTGTGTGTGAGACCCACATGGGATGCATTGATCATTTACCAGGTCCTTTCCATGCTACCTTTGAGACTTAGCTTCAGTTCTGCACTCCCATAGGATGAATTGCTGCTGGGGTACTGGGGTGTCATCAAAGATGAACAACATGTCAAGAAGAGAATGAGAAACAATATGCACACGCAGTCTTACACCCCGAAATCACACAAAACGACGAGCAAACAGAGCTGAAAATCAAAATTAACAAACTTGTTAGCGCAATCCATATTGATGCAGGATGGAATAGTAGCAAGTTCAGCTGCAGCACACTGATTGGTGCTATCATCACCGCCCGCCATTAGTAACACCAGCACGCCACAGTGCCATAGGTTCTCCCTGTCCGATGCCACGGCGTGTCCGTGTTCCAACTGAAGGACTGAGACTGGGAGCATGATTTGGGATGATATGGCTATGGTAAAAACCATGGTAAAAACCTTGGGCAGTTGACAAAGCCAGCAGTTTTCCCTTCCTGAAACAGACCAAGTTGTTCCATTTCTTGTGTTTCAAAGCTGTAGAGATGGTATAATTAATTCATGTTCTGCAATGGATGTGGGTCAAAATGGAAGACCGTTAAGGGGACCACAGATTGAAATGTCTAGTTTAGTATTAACCATCCATAATTTTGGGGTACCTAATTTTGACCCATACCCCAATGACTAAATTAGGCAAGAGACACATGGGCAGATCATGGGTATGTGCGGTATGGGTATTTATTATGGGTCATATTTTTTGAAAACTTAAGCTCTTGCAACATAGCTTGCAACCAAAGCTTTCGGGCAACAGTTAGGAATGGGGGTCATCCGGTCATCCAGTCTGGAATCCAAAGCAGGAGTTGCAGCAATGCCTTTCAAAAGGACCCCAAGAGGTGCCAGGAAGCATGTCCCAAGATGTCCCAAGCATTTCCATCCATTTCCTGACTAGACATGTCATGACATGTCAAATGTATAATATATTAATAATATATTATTATATATTCATGGATTGAGAAGCCATGCCCAAGGCACTCCACAGATCATTCGTTGATGGATCATGATCAGATTTTAAGCTCGTACTCACATTGAACAAATTGCAACAACATCTAATCATGTGTGCTTGCGTGCATGTCCAACAATCCACAGGGCACACGAGCCATGTCTAGCCATTTGGAACATCCACAGATCTGAAACATCCGCCCCTCCCCAGGTGAACAGCGCCATGAGGCTGTGGATCAACAGCTTTGATGCACGCTGGACGCCTTTGAAGGGAAACCTGGAATGGCGATTGGAGGCGGGAACGATGGCGTTTTTTTTTCGCGTGGTCACCACACTCTGGTAAACTAACATAGATATATGGAAAATCAGCATTATTAATAGGTAAATCAACTATAAATGGGCCATTTTCAATAGCTATGTTAAATTACCAGAGGGTATTGGTGGAGGATGATGGAATAAATCCCGGAACCATGGTGAAGCAACCATGGAGGGCTTGTCGCATTGAACAGCGAATAGCTGCCAGCAGCTTTCAATGCGAACAGAACATCCGGAGCTTGAACCTAGGCCAGACCATTTGCTGCAACTTCAGCGCTTTGAGCGAGAGAAAAAATGCATAAAAATGCTGGATTGGATTTCTTTGTCAATTTTTGTTGAGGGCTGGCAAATCAGCTGCTACATGTCTTTTTACTGTGCAATGTCTTTTTACATGTTGTTACAGTGCAATCGCTCCTTTGCGTAGTCGGGCTTCAAGAATCTTCAAGCATTCAATGCTCAATTTGCAGTCGTGATGGCAATGGGTCAAGATTAAAGGCCCCAGCACATGTGATCGCAGATGTTGGGCCACAGTTAAACCATGCTAGACCCTCCCATTTATGGTTCCCCAATGGTGACTCAAAGCAATACACAGATCTACACAGATCTTGAGCCCTTCCCTGGTGGGATGGTGCATCGCTTGGATCAGCTGAAGGCCGAGGAGGTGGAGTTGTTAAAGCAATGTGCCGAACTGGAGCAACTGCTGCGTTCGGATCCCCTGAGCTTTGAAAATGAGGCGCTCGAAGTCCAGTTGCAACAAATCCATGCAGACCACGCGCAGCTCTTAGAGGAGCTCAAAGGTACCCGTGAGTTTTATGGTCGCAGGATCAACGATATGACGTCGCAACTGGAGGATCGGTCCCGAGCCACCTGCACGGCCCAGGGACATGCAGATTGCCTGGGCGATTTGCTGTTGTTCCATGAGGACAACTAGGGGAAAAGTGGGCATGGGGGTTGTATGGGACTGTATGGGGTTGTGGTGGTGGTGATGGTACTATATATATATATATATTATTAATTGGCATATACTGATACTAGTTCCTATATACTATATAGTTTAGTTGGTGATAGGAAATTGCCGGATGTTTTCACAGAGCTTGCCATCCAAACATATCCAAACATCTCGGATTCACTTCAGGACAATGGAACTCTGGCAGGGAGCTATTGGCGCACCCAGTGCGTGAAACGCGACGACAGCATCCGTTTCCTGTCACTGAAGCTGCAGGAATACACGGTGAATTCGGCGGAGTACCACAAACGCCGCTCCGCCAGCTTCTCTGGGGACTCGGAGGTGGAGAAAACTTCCGCAGAGTCGCCGACATTGGCACGGACGGCCTCGGCGCCGATTCAAGGCGTGGGGAAGTGGATGGGTTTGGTGGAGGTCCTACTGGGTTGATTAGTAAATGATTACGGCTTTTGATGGCTTTTGATGATATATTTGACAGCCACTGTCAAAAGCCCAAGGGATTACTGCCATTTCACCCAAGTTTTTGATTAGATGGTGATATTTGATGATTACAGATTAATTTCATATGTTTATTTACTTATGTTATATATATATATGTATTAACATATTTATATTAAATATACATTGCGTAGCATTCTTGTGTAAACCAGTGTTTTCATACATATCATGAACCAATAATAGAATTGTCAGTCTTGGAACCTGAGGTGTGAATCAGGCAGCCTTTAAAGCAGCTGAACGTGCATTCAAAGCACTAAACGAACGACACTCTGGTCTATGCGAAGAGTTGCAACGAGCAGAAGAGCAGGCGTGCAAATTGGAGCAGGCTATTGAAACATGTGAACTGCGATGTGCTGGCTTAGACTTCGCTTCCGAGAATGATGAGAGTCATAGCGATTTGAAAGACGAAATCCGCAACTGGTTTCAAACATGTTTGAGTATTGTTGTTTCTATCCCCATAATCATTGAGGATGATTGTCACTATCCAGTCCCTATACTAGCCATACTTCGCCACCATCAACTGCAAACCACCTTCAAAAGCAAAACCACCCTGAATGTCGCACACCCAGAAGTTTGGCCCATCATTATCTTCCCCACTAACATTATGTTATTGTCGTTTTAATACATTTGAATGCTAAATTAGTAATTCTAATACCCATATAATACCCACATACCCATATATATATAATTAATACTAATGAATGCATTGGTTATTGTTGATTTTGTACGAAATTAATAATAAAAAACCATCCTTCCTGAGGTCAGTGTCAGGATGCCCGCGCCTCCGCCCATCAGTTGCCCAGCTGGGCCTTGCGTTGCGCCTGGCGCGACGCGTTGGACCTCCGCGCCGCGCAGCTCGAGCGCGTCTCGGCGCAGCTGGACAGCACCAAGCGCTCCTTTGACGCGGCTAATGAGGAGAGAATGGCTGGATGAAAATGGAACTGGGACTTGGAACATTTTGAAAAAGGTCCAAAATATGAAAACACCTCATGATATCCATATGATATCATGGTGGACAATGGTGGACATATGTTGTTCATAAGGCAAAGCGAACTTGGAAAACCAAAAAGTTTGATGGTGCTGAATTATTTGTTTTATATTTTTTATTTATCATATTATGGTAAAGCAAGCGATTATTTAATTATTTAGTTGATGTTTGAATCACTTCAAATTTCAAGAACATTCCAAACAAAATCAACAAATTACAGTTTATAGTATGGCATAGTATGGCAAAGGAGTTTGTTGGATGACTTCAATTCTCAGGACACACAGATGAGTCAAAAACGAATTGAGTTAACAAAGCACCCCTGAAACATGCTGCTTGCGATTGTCGTACTCAGTACAGTACATCTCATTACAACATGTCAGCATGTTCATACATTTCCTCTTGGCAACTAGTATAATGATGGGATTACCGGGTATGTTTGATGGTTCATTTGACATTTGGATGGGATGGGTATGGATAGTATGGATGGGTGCAGAGGAGCTGAATTGGCACGCCACTAGTGCTGAAGCCCTGCGAACGCGCCTGGCAGATGTCTTGAGGGCGACAGCTGCAGAGAAGAGACGAGGGAGTGAGGCGCTGGCGGAAGAAGTCAGGAGGAAACAGACATTGCAGGCGAATCTGGCGAGAAAAACCGTGAAAAATGGTGGGATTTCACCAGGAAACATGGAGATATCATGGGGATAACATCATATCCATATGGTGTGTGTCTGAACATGGGTTATACACCCCAAACATCCCCAAACATGGTCATTGTCATTGGGAAGAATGATGATTAGCCAACGGATCTAGGGGTACCCTATTTTCAGACACATACGTACGAGCCATTAAAAATGAAAACCCCGGCCCCTGTTGATGGGTGCCCAAGGCACTCTCAAAACACTGTAAATAGTGGGCCATTCTGGCATTCCTGAAATAGGTAGGGCATTGAACAAGTCATCCTGAACCTGCACATGCTAAAACCCTGCAACCTTACACCCTACAGTAATCCTCAAGCCCCAAACCTTCAAACATTTCAAACTCATGGAAAAATACCAACATCTACGCATCTAAACCCTCGAAATCCCCAGAACCTAATTCTTAAACCCTAAACCTTGGAAACATGTGGAAACCCAGCACTGATGTTGGCAGAAATGAGGTGGCGCAAATATACTGTATCAGGTCATCGTTGGAGATGATTATAATTATAATCCATACATATCCATACCAAACAGGTTAACCACTATAATCTAATGGGATGCGATGGGTGTACTTGTCGTGGCTCATGTAGTTTTGTCATGTTTTGTCCAAATCTATATAATGAATTATGATGATGATGATGATGATGATGATGATGATGATGTTGATGATGATGATGATGATGATTATGATGATGATGATGATGATTCATGGGATCAGACAAATCCATAATATGTGGTAAAGGTAAATAAGAAACACGAGGGTTTTTTTGCAATCCACATGTATCCATAGGTCTCCTGGTAATTTAATTCAGCAAATTTTGTAGGGGCAAAACCAGCATGATTCTTCTGCAAAGCATGTGGGTTCTCATTGCCAGATTTGTTTACCGGGTGGCTGGATGGTACATTGAAATTCTAGACTCTAGACTTGTGGCTGTTAGAAAGTGGCCATGTGTGGATTCTGGTGGTAGTCATCTAGGCCAAAACCAGCTGCCAAATTTCAACAGCCATCTTGCATTGACACGTTGTGTTATGGGAATTTCCAGCACAGACATTCACCAAAGCATTGTCAGCCAATGTGGGGGACGCTCAAAACCCACGATACTTTATTCTGACGCACATCCACAAAAAACTTACTTTTTTTTAATTTTCACCACGGGATTTCTTCTTTGTTTTGACCCATAGCCCATAGCCATTGCTTTCATCGAAAGGAGCTGCTGGACCGTTGGTTTGCTTTGAGACCAGAAGTTCCAGTACCAACAGCGTGTGCGCAGGCGCAGCAGCTGCTGGCTGAGTGCGAGGGCAGTTAGCGGCTGGGCTGCTGCCGGCATCGGTGGCCAATGCCATTCGGGAGATGCGAAAGTGGTCTACAGCTTGTTTTCGCCATGGTTCCCCACTGGTGCGCAATGCGCCACATTATCTTGGCTCCTACTCCAGGCTCGTGGGCTGTGGAAGAGAAGTGCCGGAAAGTACTGAGCCATACTGAGACCGGTGAGTAAGTGCTTCTTGAACTTCTTACTTGCAAGGGGCGTTGCATCGGTTACCTGCTCATAAGTGTTTACTGAGCAGTTCTTTCTCTCGAATCCTGCTGTGTGCATCCCTGCCCAGGGCTATAGTGAGCACCTGGTTTCTATCCGATGACCCAGCACTCATTTTGGACCGTGACATCGCAGGCTTGGAGCAACAACAGAGTCGATTCCACTGCTTGGTATGTTTAGTCTCCATGAATTGATGTTTTGAGAGGATAGCCTAGGATAGCTCACAATTTCTTGATATTTTTTCTCAATGTCTTTGTATGTTTTTTTGGGATGGAAGTTGTTTCACACGTGTCCTCTCGGATCGTTTCATGAAATCCGGTTCGTGTGCCAGGTCTTCAAGATCTGCCAGAGCAAAAGCCATCACAGACTAAGTGGCCAGGTGGAGAGGTGCTTCAGTGGCACATCAAATCACACGCTCCCAACAACACAAGTGCCCGAAGTGCGCACAGAGATACGGGACAGCAACCGGAATCTGGCCTCCAGGTGCAGAAAGATCAGACAGCAAGAGGCAAGACTTTCGAAAATTGTGAGACTTATCGGGACTGAGCCAAAGAACTTCTGACCGTTTCAGACTTACATAAGAATTTGCGATTTCTTGTCGGAGGTATTGTGCGTGACTTGTTCCAACGCCCCAAACTAAAGTATTTCGAAAAGCGTTGATGTGATGAGCAGAGTGCAAGCTTGATAGGGACACATAAATGTGTGCATTCGAAGAAGTGTTGATGTGATGAGCAAAGCCCAAGCACAAGTGTCACAGGTTGGTGGACACATTTGCAGCAGATTCGGCTTTGACCCTTCCAGACAGTGCTAGCCTCGCTGCCAGGATTTGAACGGAGGAGAAAAAGCAAGACGAAACGAGCCATACATCGTTTCTGAAATGAGCCGGTGATCTCCTTCAATAACAAAATAATACAAAATGCAGAAGCAACTCGCAAAAGCAATCGAACCATTTTCATGAAGGAACCCAAGACATGCCAGAGCATGAAGACATGCCAGAGCATGAAGACATGCCAGAGCATGAACCGGGTTCGTGCTGGCAGGATATTTTTCCTGACCCTGTGCCCGAAAATATTACCTTGGCCACTGGATATTTTTTGTGTACCATGTACGCCTGGGGGTTGTGCCCTTAGACGGCCAATGATTGGAACGTGGAAGCCAGAACGGATCCCAAACCATTTTTGGGGTCTGTGAAGATGGATGAAGATGGCAGTTGGGTCATGGAAGATACGGAAGTAGAGGAGAATTCTACTTGCCGGCTGCTCCCTTGAGAAGCAGATGTGCTGTTTTTTCTGGTGTTTGTGAGGAGTGCTGCGCGCAATGCAGTCAGAAACGGCTACGCCCAGAACCAGAAAGAATTGGAAGCCCAATGGGAAGAAACAAATTCAAGTGCCCCTTTTGTGACTGCCTGCTATGTGCAAGAGGGGGCCCCAGGCCTCCCTCCACACTTGGTTGGACGAGGTCCCGTTGCTGCAGTTTCCTTGGAGCCCTTATCTCAGCTGCATGTGCAGTTGAGGAACCCTGGTGGGCAGCTTCATCGTGAATGCTGTACACAAGACTAGGTTTCGGATCCTCTACATCTGCACCCATCAGATTGATATCATGAAAGCACCTTCTCGGTGCAGCTGGCGCCAAGCAATTTTTCGATGCCAACGAGGATGGGTGGGACACAACCGGGACCGGGGGCCGAGGTCAGGAACTTGGGAAAAAGAAAAAGCAAACATGGACAGAAATGGGTGAGGAGGCCTAAACCGATCCAAATATTGGTTCATTGTGTTAGATTGTATTTCTGTATTTCATTGTGGTTGTTATGTTGTGTTTCATTATGTTTTGTTATTACTCCGTATGTTTTATGTTTTAATTGTGACTCATGCAGTCATTTAGTGACATGATTGAGTTAGTAAGCCATACTGTACGCAATCGGGATTATTGGGGGTGACTGAAAATACTATGAAACGATTATCATGGCAAAGCTCCAAAACACCAAACAACACCACCTATATCCCACAATATACACTCTGGTTAATTAACATAGCCATGGAAAATGGTTCATTTATAGATGATTTTCCCAGCTATAAACCTCCATTTATTTACGGGATTTTCCATGGCTATGTTAGTCATAATCAGATGGTAATTGGTATCTAATTGGTCACAGTGACAGTAAATCATCCCTGCGGCGTCTGGTCGAAAACTGGGACGGGCGCCATTGTGTACCAAACCATGAAAACCAGCTGCTGAGATCCATGATTTTGCTGACAGATTGAAATATAAATGACATACCATGTAATATATATAATTATATATAATTACAGTATATATATATATATATATAAGAATTCCAAGTAGATCCTGGAAAGGAACATTTTCAGCAGGGTACCGCGAAACTGATTTTGGCACATGGCTTATGTGTGAAACTCCGGACAACGTGAGGATGAAGGGCTGCTGCCATGCCAACAAGAGTTGCAAGTCGACAGCTGTTTGCAGCGACATGTCGAATTTCCTGCGCATTGCAATCGCCCCAAGAACCTGTTGTTCCACTTGCTGGATTGGATGATTGGAGTCTTGCACTTCTTGGCGTTTGGCTTTTTGAAGTTCGTTCCTGCTCCAGGTTTCCGATTCCCAGCGATTCACATTCATTCTACAAGCAACTCTATACAGTTGATAGCCCTCCAAAAAGCGATGGAAAGTGCTGGTGGGACGGATGTCACTTCATATATGATCTTCAATGATCCCTTGAACGAAAACTTGCAAACACATATTGCGCCAGCATGAGAAGTGTTGTTTCAAAATGCACAGATTTGCAAGAAATTTAGCTGCCAATGCGAGTAGTGGACCAGCCATGGCGAAGTTCCTATCACCTAATTGTCATGAACTCAGTGTAGATTGACAATCTTGACATACCCTCTGGTAAACTAACATAACTATGGAAAATCACCATTTTTAATGGGAAAATCCACTATAAATGGTCATTTTCAATAGCCATGTTAGTTTACCAGAGGGTATCTTGAAACAGGTCTGACCAATGGGTTCAACGGTGCACTCCATGCTGAGGTGCTTGCGATTTGTTCAGCTTTCTGCCACGGCCCCGGAGCCTCCATGGCTGATCTCCTGTCGAATGATCCCTAAGCCATCGAAGCCCGCGGGTTCAAGACAAGCATCAGTGGAACCAGTGCATGTCATGATATGTCATGGGTATGTGGAATTGGAATGAATTGGAGGGGCCAAACATGGTCAAACATTAAGCCCCGGGAAACTCAGCTTAGAATTACCCATGCACAGGGAATCTTTCTGGGAAAGGCAAAGTTGGCCTATTTGAAGCAAAAAGAGATTAAACATGGGGTACCCTGTGCTGTACCACCTTTTTTCGATTCCCGGCAAATGATACCAAAAAGATCCAGAAAGACCCAATTTGAGGACATCATAGCTTGGAATAAGACTTTTTTTTATCCTCGGCCCACGTGGACGTCCTGGACGTGGACAGCCCACGTGGACAGTGCCGGGCTTGAAGCCCCCCTGGATCACGTGGAGGTCACATGAGTCTGAATCTCAGAAAATGGATGCACAGACCATTCTAAAAGTTGAAGTTTCTTTAAGTCAGGGTTTTGGTACTGGCATAGTACTGGTACATACTGGCAGTATACATATATTATCACTTGTTTGACAAACTACGAAGCAGTATCCGCGGCAGTTTCTTTTCTTTGGAGTCATCCAGCCTGATAGTTGTTGGATGTTATTGGTGTTTGCTTTACCGTTTGAAGCGGCTTCTGGTATTATTTACACTGATTGGATGTTTACATGCGGTTCTCTCATGCCCTGGCGATGTAGGCTTGTGTCAGCATACAATAAGCATATGATCACAGTGACCAGTGCCTGACTTCCCACATCTTCCCATATTTGGTTGCAAATTCAATGCAGGAAAAGAGGCTGTTGCAAATTTTCTGTGCAGTCTTTCCTCCGAACATATCAAGCGATACACCGTACAGATCCGTACAGTAAACCATCCCCAAATTGAAGGTTCATTCATGGGGTACCCTCTGGTAATTTAGCATAGCTATTGAACATGGTGATTTATAGTGGATTTACCCATTGAAAATGGTGATTTTCCATAGTTATGTTAGTTTACCAGAGGGTAAACCCAATAATCATCCATAGAACCATCGCCAAAATCAGCACTTGCCGAGGCCGTCCCATTTCCATCACTTGGCCTGTGCAGAACGGGCCCGTGTCCGAGCTCAGGCCTCGCCCCAAGGCGCGTTGATGGCAATGGAAGAGTTTACTGTGGAATATCATGGGGAAAATGACAGGAAACTATGAGAAACTGAGGGAAATGATGGGGGATGACGTATTTGTTGAATGGCAATTGTGGGAAATCTTTGGACAATGAGCAAGCATGGGATTAATGAGATTAATGTGGGTACATTCCATGTTCAGACCAAATCATATTGAAGGATATCAAGTTGGCGATGGGTCAAAACTACTATGTCAATCCCCCGAGATCATTCTCAAATGACCATTTCTGGAGGTCCATTGGTACCTCATGGTACCGAAAATTGTAAACCCTCAATGTAAACCCTCAATGGGAGGGATATCCACGCCTTGAAGACGAAACATACTTTCCAAACCACCAAAAGGACTGCTTCGGAAATGACTCACGCGTCCCTTCTAGTCCCTTCTCATCCCGCACTTGCTAGCGAATTGTTTGTGAAACAGTGTCGAGACAATGGTGAACATGTTTTACACACAGGCAGCATATATCATATATAATCATAATCAGCATGATGTTTTCACTTCCAAACATCTTTCCGTTGTAACTTTGATAAAGTGCGCATCATCAGTGACGCAGGATGGCACGGTGCTGGTACAGGCGGGCCGGGAACGGGGTTGGGATCAAGGTGTGGCATCAATGCTTTTTGGACGCCCCTATCCTCTTGAACCTCCTTTGGTTGAGGGTACCATTCGACAGACTTCAATTTGAAATTCAGATATTTCAGCACCTGATTTCTGTTTTCAGATGTTGACACTTGAGTCACTTGAGGGTCTCTAAACCATATGATATCATATGATGCCATATACTTAGTGACTGTCATGTCCATTTGCGTGATTGCCACATTGCCAATTCAAAAACCGTTCCCCAACCTTCCCCCTTGCAGGAACGACCAATCACCCCTCGAGGAGTCCAAGCTGGTTACAGGACAGTCATCATTACGGGTTGACCAATCCTAGAGGATTTTACTGGCTTTCCAACCTCTCCAACCGCTGAACCATGAACAGTCCTCAGTTTTCAGTGTCAGATCTTTGATATTTGCAACATTTTGCAACCATTATAAAAAATTTCCGTATGGTTTACTATGGTTTACTATGGTTCACTATGGTTTATCAAACGTGGTTTACTATGGTTTCACTATGGTTTCACTATGGTTTCACTATGGTTTACTGGAAAATCTCCCAGTTAGTTCCATTGAGTTCCATGATCAAATCCTCGTTGAGTTCCAAGGACGGTGACCTCGGTGACCGAGATCAGCGCTGAGGAGATGCCCTGGAAACGATTCGCTGGAAACGATTCGCAGGGGGATGGATGAAGATGATGTTAGATGATGTTAGGATGAGATGATGTTAGATGATGTTAGATGATGTTAGATGATGTTAGATGATGTTAGATGATGTTAGATGATGTTAGATGATGTTAGATGATGTTAGATGATGTTAGATGATGTTAGATGATGTTAGATGATTTTAGATGATGTTAGATGATGTTAGATGATGTTAGATGAAATTAGATGATGTTAGATGATGTTAGATGATGTTAGATGATGTTAGATGATGTTAGATGATGTTAGATGATGTTAGATGATGTTAGATGATGTTAGATTGCTAGATTTCATGCAAACCATTTGCTTTAGTTTCATGAAAAAACATCTTCAACCAATCTGGCTCAGTACTAAACAGGATCTGGTTGGTGCTTTCACATATAATTACATATTAATATATATATACATTGTTTTGATATGTTTTGATATTTTCAACTGCATTTTTTTTGAGATGATGATCCCCCTTTTTTTGGGGGAATGGCTATGAAATGGTTATCCAGGAGTCCATCGTGATGCTCGAGAACTGGGCTCTGGCCTCGAAAACGTTCAGTAGTTATCGATGGTTACCTGGTTGGTCGTCCAGCATATATTATTATATATCTATATTATTATTATATATATATATTATATCTATGTCAAGGACGCCGGCAACTTTGCTGAGGCCTATGACCATTTGCAAGATGGTTGTGCAGCAAGCAGAGATTGCAGCTATACGCCTTGGCCACTACATCCACGAACTCACAATGAAGACAATTGTATTTATCCATTCATGGCGTTGCACATTGCCTATGACCTCGCCAATCAATGTGGCACATGGAACAATGTGAGAACAGAACATGATGATGGAATTTCTTTGATCTCCTGCTTTGGTCCTATGCCAGCTTGGACACCTCCCCAAGACCAGCTGTGCTCACCAAAAACAGTGACATTCTCCTCTGAAATCAGCGTTTACCATGCTTATGAGGATGAGATCGGAAACTACATCAGCTATGCCACCGAGAATCAAGTTGAGATGCATCCACAACAATGCCATCTCACTGACAACCACATGAGACCAGCTCAAGACCGCTTTCGAGATGAGTTTCAGCCTCGAAGACCACCTGATGCACATGCCCATGCGCTTGCACATCAACCAGACTTTGTGCAAGAATTAGCTGTCACCCTTCACCATGAGGGTACCTTTGATCCACGCAGGCAGGAGCGATACATCAAGATCCTTACATGGTATATACATGGGATAGACAGACGAGAATGCAGAATGGCAAGAAATGTGCGTCTCACAGAGGACTTCACAACATGGCCACAAACCATCCTCGAGGAATGGAGAGGAATCCTGCGACCACAGCAAGCTGTTACCTTCTTTGTCGCAGAACCTGAACCCCCCATTGCTGAATGGGAAGACCACCATGCGCAGCTGATTCTTGTGCAGGCCCCACAGCATTTTGAAAGAGCCGTCTTGTTCAGTTCGGTCTTCCATGCACATCAACAAGTTGCCTTTCAACGCATTGCCAGATTCTGCCTATCAGAAGTGCATCTACAAGAATGCATCGACAATGCAGAAGTTCCTAGGCAAGTACGGCAACGGCCTATTCAGGCTTTCTATGGCTGGCGTCCCATTTTGATGCCTCCGCAGCCGCGCACTGAGCTCAGAGATGGAGCGGCAGTTGTACTGCATGTGCGACAAGCACCTGAAACGATTGGCCAATATGAGAGGTATCCATTTGACTTTCTCTGGCAAGAAGATGACTATGTGCCGCAACACACTGCACATCGCACCAGAAGTCGATCACCACGACGTCCACACCAAGAAAGCGATGATGAAGCCTCTCTTTTAGCCCATCAACCGCTACAAACTCGACCTGTGCCTGCGTTGACTGACAATCCGGATGTTGTGCAAGATGACAACATGATCAATGAGGATTCAGATGAGGACACAGAGTCCAGTGCATCAGCATCAACCTATGATAGCAATGAACCCTCAAGCTTCTTCAACATTTTCCAATTGAAATCGCCTATGTTTGCTGCACGGGTGCGTACAGACAGCTGGCCACTTGCATACAGCCAGATCAGACACATCATTGGACTTGATCGGCATGATATCCAGTATATCCACATGGTCACCTACAGGCCTGCTGACCTGTATGCAGCTGGCACTCATGTGGCGCTGGTACAAAGAGTCAATGATTTACGTCCTGGTGACCACAGGCGCATTGTCCTGGTTGACGTAGTTTTCCATGAGCATGATGCGGCTGAAACCACCACGCACCGGTATGCAACATTGATGCGAAAGGATATGACAAGGCGAATCATGCTTGAAGAATTGCAACTTCATGCATATTGCAAACAGGTCAAACAACAATGTATTGTCAAGGTCAATGGGAAGATCATACCTTTGTCCAATCATGTGCTATTTGACATGCATCATGCTGACTACATTCGTATTGACTTGCCACCACACCCAAAGCGATCTCTTCCTTCCAGGGCTATTGCACGATGTTTGCGTGATGGGATCAAGATGGCAGAGGCACAAAGGCTCTACGACCAAGGGACAACAGACTTTGAATGGGAAACAGTCCCTGTCCATCCTCAAGAAGATCAGGATGCACTGGATCTTCTTCAGAGGCAAACCACCAGGCGCCAAACAGCTGAGCAGGTGGCTCATACTCAGCGGCCTGGGTCACTGCCTACACCCCTGCGTCTTCAGGAACTGATCCCAGCCCCACCTCAAACGTGCATTGACTTTGCAGAGGTGCAATGGACAGCTATTCAAGTGGCGAACATTGACCTTGACCTCATGCAAAACTGGCCTGACGATCTTGAGCTGCAAACTGTCACCATTGACCATCTTGCCACTCTGGGAGAGATCTCACAAAGCAAACCCAAAGCCATCCACTTCTATGTTGATGGTTCCAAATGCGATGGCAACGTTGGTGCTGGCGTGGCGTGCTTTTTCGAATACAACCACTATGATGCCCTGGCTGGATGTATGAGCAAATCGATCCAGCCTGCCCAACATGCCTTTTATGGCGAACATGCGGCTATGATATGGGCTCTACTGTGGGCGATTCAACTCAGCGACTGGTGCATGTACACCTTTGCCACGTATGACATTGACATCAGCTTCAACTTTGACGCGATGAATACTGGCTTCCAAGCAGCTGGGCAGTGGCGCACAGTTGAACACCGTATGTGGAAAACTGTCATGCGTTCTTTGGCACAAGTTCTTGAACGACGCCACACGCAGACCCGCCTGCAATGGACCCACATCAAAGCCCATACACAACACCCAAGGAATGAGCTAGTCGATCAACTAGCCAAATATGCTGCCAAAAATCCTGACAATGTTGGCAATTGCGATGCATGGATGCCATGGATCACAGAAGGCCTCCATCAACATACCCTACCTTGGCTTTGGTACTATGAGTATCTGCACACCCAACCTCATGATGCTCCAAGCCTCGAGGGCACCTTGTTGACAGCCTGCCGCACACCCATGGCACATGAAGATCCTCGCCAAACTGACCAACCTTCACCAAAAGTTGCACAAGATGATGTCACCGTAGCCTCATTTGACTTCATCCTGGCCACCGTCAACATCCTCACGCTGGCCACTGAAGATCAATTTGGAAGGATCACGCCGACAAAGCAACAACTCCTGATGGAGCAATTTAGTGCTGCTGGATGCCATGTCCTTGGTCTCCAAGAAACACGACACAAGCGCATCATCAACCCCAGCAATGAGCACTATCATATTGTTGGCCACCCAAGTGATGCACAAGGCCTTGACGGAGTTCAAATGTGGTTTGCAAAGCGCAAGCCCCTCTACGCAGATGGCCCTTACATCCTGATGAAGCACTTGAAGATTGTACATGATGCCCCAACGCTCCTGATCGTCAAATTAGACATGCCAAATTGGCGATCCATCTTCATCACAGGACGTGCTCCACATGCTGGCCGCCCGGCGGAAGAAAGTCAGAAATACTGGGAACACATCTCCAAATGCATTCGGCAATTTGCCCATGTGATGCCAATATTCTACCTTGGTGACACCAATGGGCACCTTGGTGCACATCCTAGTAGTGCTGTTGGGCCTCACTTTGCATCCATTGAGAACATCCCTGGTGCGACTTT
This sequence comes from Cladocopium goreaui, assembly GCA_947184155.2. NCBI lineage: Eukaryota > Dinophyceae > Suessiales > Symbiodiniaceae > Cladocopium > Cladocopium goreaui. The sequence goes on from CAMXCT020004368.1 coordinate 76,005, forward strand.
CCATGATTGGTTACTTGAACATCAGCTTTGGCTTCCCAGTACATTTCAGGCGCATCAGATTGGAGATGACAACTCGACCTTCCTCTCCCCTGACGGGCAACATGAAACCCGAATTGACTATGTGGCAATACCATCTGGTATTGACTATGACAACGTCACCAGCTGGGTAGATACTGACATTGATCTTGGAGGTGCGCGCACTGACCACATTGCGGCGTTTTGTCGTTGCTGCTTTGAGAAGTCCAGCATGAATCGACTGCATTTGCCAGCCCAAGGAAGCCGAAAACCAACCCGCCATGAAATGGCTGCACAAGTACGAGATCCTGCCGTACAGGCTTTCCTTTACCAAACCTTGAGCAACCCTGCATGGAATGTTGACCCACATCAATCTGCAGACCACCTGGCAAATTGTACACAAGCCGCATTGCAGCACATCACACCTACGTCCGAAAGATGGAGACGCAAATATCATGTTGATGCTGCTACATGGGCCATTGTTGAGGAGAAGAAAATGCTCTTCCGACAGTTCAAAGCCATGCGGAAGACACGGACCAAGACGGTCCTACAAGTGATCCTTCAAGCATGGAAACAACAAATGCCCAACAACGCCCAGTGCAATCAGCAAGACCACAAGGTCTGGCTGAGGATGATCGATCATGCCATCGCCACTACCACATCCAAGATGCAAGCAGCAGCCAAACAAGCATCTAGTGCCATTCGCAAAGCTGATACCAAGTACTACCTGGCCCTTGCGGAACAAACTGGACATGCATACACCCATGAAGGGCTCACAGCAGTTTGGAAGCAGATCAAAGCAGTGCTGCCTCGCAACAAACTCAAGCAAATACATGCCAGACAGGAGCTTGGTGACACATTGCTGCAGCACTTTGCACAGCTTGAGGCGGGAACAATCACAAACCGTGATGACAGCCACCAACAGTGCATCCTCCGCAACAATCAGGATCTAGACACTGGACCGAACGTTCGGCAGCTTGCACTTGAGGAATTACCCACATTGGCTGAAATTGAAGACCTATGCCTCAAGCAGCGCCCGCACAAGGCCCCTGGCCTCGACATGATTCCACCCGAAGTCTGTCGGTTTGCTGCCAAGGAGATTGCTCCATATATCCACAACGTGATCCTCAAATCCTTCCTCTGGGGAGTTGAACCACTGAGGTACAAAGGTGGACAGCTATGCGCAATATGGAAGCAAAAACACTCCCGTGCCAATGCCAGCTCCTACAGAGGAATTTTGTTAGCAGAGGTGTTTGGGAAGATCCTGCATTCTTGGGCGCGGCAACGCCTTCTTCCGACCCTGGTTCATAGACGAGCACCAGGCCAAATCGGTGGGCTCCCATCGCAGCAGACCACTACAGCAATACAGCTGCTGAAGCTGCACGGGCGTCAGGGTCGCCACCGCAGAATGACTACTGCAGTCATCTTTGTCGACCTGAAGGCGGCGTTTCATCATATGCTCAGGGAATTTGTGTTCTCGGTGAATGAACCCCTTCAGCAACGTGAGCTCCGGCATATCTTTGACCCCAATGAGTTCAACATTGAACAGCTTGCTGCAGATCTCCAACAAGCGTGTGAGGAACAGCCCACGGACATCCCAGCGGCCCTGCGTCTCTTTCTCCACGACATTCACAAATCGACATGGTTCCAACTTGATTCCGACAAGGATCAAATTGTCACCACTGGCAGAGGGACGAGACCTGGATCTCCCCTGGCGGATTTGGGCTTCAATTTGCTCATGTCTCGCATCATGCATCAACTTGAAGATGGTCTTCAACAATTGAGTGATTATGTCAGAGGAGGCGAACTGCTTGGAGCACAGATGCCACCAGTGGCGTGGGTCGATGACTTGGCGATCCCACTTGCTACAGAAGACCCTCACAAGATGATTCCGCTGATCCAAGACGCAGTTGCACTTCTGCATGCTACATTCACAGCCCACGGCATGACCATGAATTTCGATTCCGGGAAATCAGAAGCGGTGGTTATGTACCGCGGAAAAGGTGCAAATGAGTGCAGGACGGCCCTTTTTGACACAGACAGTGCACCATGTATAGTTACGACTACGGACACGCATGTGCTTTCCGTTAAGGTTGTGGCTACATACAGACACTTGGGTGCTCGATACACCATGAATGCAGATGGTGAGGCAGAAATATCTACCAGGATCGCCATGGCTAGACAATCCTATCAGGAGCTGAAGCGAGCCATCTTCCACAATCAGTACATCCCGCTCAAAGGCCGTATGCAGCTCTATGACAGCCTCGTTGTGTCGCGTTTGATGTACGCATGCTCCATCTGGATGGATGTATCCAAAAGCCAACTCCAACAACTGGAAGCGATGATCATCGAGCACCACCGCAGGATGGCCAACATTGGCTTCTGGAATGACACACATATGACTGATGCGGAACTGAGGCAACATCTTGAGATCCCGCCATTTCGCATCACGTGGGCACGACACAGACTCATTTATTTGCAACACATTGGGAAGCATGCAGCAGACTTTCACAAGCGCCTCTTGCTTGCTGAATTTCAACACGGACGAGGTTGGCTTTGTGAAGTAACGACTGACCTCAAATGGCTTGCAACATTGGTCCCTGTGCCTTTCAACACTCCAATGACCCCGCGAGAGTGGGAAGAAGCCTGGACGATACTACAGGGGCTCTCGCACTGGAAGAGCCTGGTCAAACGTGCCTGCAAAAAGCATGTCCTCCAAGACCGGATTGCAAGGGATGTTGAGCATTACCACAGCGTTATTGTGGATGAGCTGACCCAAGCTGGATTCCATGTCTGGACAAGGGACCACACGACGGAAGAGCAGCAGAAGCCGCAGTATCGATGTGATCAATGTGATATGGTGTTTGATTCAGCCCATGCGCGAGGTTCCCATGCCTATCAAGTGCATGGGATGATGTCAGCAGAACGGCCCTATGTCCAGTCCACTGTCTGTCCAGGCTGCCTGAAAGACCACCATACCACTTGGCGTGTACAACAACACCTCAAGTACCGCCAAAATGGATGCTGGGACAAGATACATGGAGCTCGATTACCTGGTGAACCCTGCACCATTGTCCTGCCCAAACATCTACAACACGTGCAAAGGCTCCCCGCTGTGAGAAGGCACCTGGGACCTATACGTCCCACCAGCATCCAAAGACAACGAATCCAGCTCCGACAGCGCATCACAGCACTTCGAGCAGCTGGACAAGAAGAATATGCTTGGTGGCATCCAGAGCGTGACCCAGCACTGGCTGAGAGAGCTTGCGCAGACTTTGCAGCTGGCCTGCACCAATGGTGCCAACATGAAGCTCCAACCAACATTGAGTTTCAAGACATCATGTTTGGCAAAATCTTTCAGCTAGGCATCCCTGACCTTTTGGGTGGGCGCCTCTTTGTCCATTGGATTGAGACTCGATTCTATGACGAATGGCCCAACGACCTAGACCCCGAGATCATCGACACTTTGGAGATCGCCTACATGCAGATGTTGGATGATATCCCAGCGTGGCAGAGCCGCTGTGAGATGAAGAAGCTCACGAACCTGTGGATGCATCTCCCTCCTGATGAGCCGGAGATCCCACCCAGGCAGGCTCCTTTGACGCAGAAGCCAAGATCACGAATCCACGAGATATGTGCACCCTACAACTGGATGGGACAACATGAACAGCAAAGGCGCCTATGGAAACTATTTGCTGCTCCGCGACCACAAGTTCCAGCCAAACGAGGTCCCTACTACATTGCACCTCTATTCAGGGCGACGTAGGCCCCTGGATTTTCACGCTGCTGTTGAGGAGCTTCTCCCAAGCTTTGCGCATTTGGAGATCCGCGTCCTCTCCATCGACACAGCGATCAATGCGGAGTTCAACGTCCACGACACAAAATTGTGGGGTTTCCTGGTTGACGCAGCCCGTGCAGGGCGCATCTTAGGCCTTTTACAGGGCCCACCATGCGAAACCTGGACCGCGGCGAGGCACCACCAGCAGCTGGACTCTGATGGTCGAGCTCTACGTGGCCCCAGACCTCTTCGGTCAACACAGGACCTGTGGGGACTTGCGCTCCTTTCTTGCCGAGAGCTTGAGCAGATCTATGTTGGTAACGTGCTGCTCTTAAAAGGGATACTCCTTGCGTGCCTGGTGACCATCAGCGGCGGTGCCACATTCCTCGAGCATCCATCAATGCCGTTCCAAGATGAAATCTCGAGCATATGGCGATCAGGGCTCCTTTGTCTCCTTCATCGTCCGCCGCATGGCCCCTTCAAGCGAGTGAGTGCTGAGCAGTGGCGTTTTGGTAGCTGTGGAGTCAAGCCTACCACATTTCTTTATTCAAATTCGAATTTGCCACGAGCCCTTGAGATGTGTGTGGACCAGACGGCTAAGCGACCGACTGCCCACCTCATCGGGCGCAATACAGATGGTTCTTATAGAACTGCCAAAGCCAAGGAATACCCGGCACAGCTCAACAGAGCTTTTGCACAGGCCATTTTTGCGGCCATGACACGATGGTCAGTGGCGCCGGGCGCGGCAGAGGCCGAGAGCTTTGGCCAAGAATTGGCGAGGAAATCCGCCAGCATTGAGTGCGGTGAGATTTTCCCTGACTATCAGCCATTGGGTTAGTCAGCGCCATTTGCATGATAGCACGAGCGAGACTCACATGCTGTTGGAAAAAAAATATATCTATATATGATCTATATATGATATATATGATCTATATACGATCTACTTGTATGTGCATATTTACGTGTTATGTATCAACCAAGCTGTTCCTGAATCCACCCATCTATCTATTGCGCATATATTTGTTCTCTAAATGATGAACTAAGTAAATGATCATAAACTATCCATCTATCTAAGCAGACGGCTTGCCGATCTATCAATCTGTCAATCTATCACTTGATCAATCACTTGGTCAATCAATGAGTCGTTCTATCTAGTCTATCTAATCTATCTAATCTATCTAATCTATCTAATCTATCTAACCTATCTAATCTATCTAATCTATCTAATCTATCTAATCCATCTAATCTATCTACCGATCTACCGATCTACCTATCTATCTAGCTATCTAATCTAATCTAAATCTAAATCTAATCTACATCTAAATCTAGATCTAAATCTAATCTAATCTACTCTAATCTTCTCTAATCGAATCCAATCTAATCTATCCATCCATCCATCCATCTAATTTGTTTGTTTACGTGTATGTCTATATTGGTTTGAGGTCATTTGCCTGTGTAAGTTTGTGCATACTTGTAGATGACATGTGTTTTCATCTCTATCATGAGTTCGATCAGGAGGAGTGTGATTTTTTTTCTTTCAAAAAGTTTCATCCCTGGATCATTGATTATCATTGATCATCCATTACAATTGTTACAATTGTTAATGTATTGATCATTGACGATGGATGAATGGATGATGAATGATGATCGATCCTGTGAGGTCATATGCTGGGCTGAAAGGATGTGCGAGAAGTTGGATGCTGTTGGCCCCAGCGATGTGAAGGATATGACCAGCGCTTTCTTTGAACATATTGTTGAATGAATGAATGACAACACCCCACATAGATCCAAGTCTGTTTTATGAGGAACATGATGAATCATGGTGAATCATTGGATCTTGGCGGTGCCCAATTTTTAGACCCAGAAACTCTGATCAAGAATCAGGAAATTAGAATTGGGGACCCTGAAAAAAATCAGTCCATGGTAAATTGGTTCATTTGGGGAGACCTTTGTGGATTCCATAATGTGCACACGTTGAAGTTACAGCACTAACCTCTAAAATTTGATCCTTTGATAGGCAGCAGCAATCCCTTCATGTTGCTTTGGAACCATATCCGAAAAGCCATGGATGTCGAGTTGCATCATGGGGCAGGATAGAAGTGGGTCAAACGCATGCACTGCCAAAACTGCTAACGATATAACTTTGGACACAGGTTTTTTTTCCTCAAAGCTCATGCCATGCCCACAGTCTCGTTCTTGGTGCATCATATACGTGTATTTATATATATATATATTTATGATATATTTATTATATTTATATATATAATATATGATTATATATGTATATGATGATATATGTATATATATATATATGATATATATATATATACAGTATATGATATATATATATAATATATGATTATATATGAGTGTATTGAAAAAAAAAATCATGTCATGTCGCCCCCGATTGGTAAGATTGGGCATCTCACGCTTTTTCAAAACGAATCTAGGCCTCTCCTCCGTCTTCTGCGCGGAATGCTGGGGGACTCAGGTGATCTACACTGGTTGAGTTCTTGGTTGTATTTGGCTGGTGTCAACATGTCACCCCAAGATTAAATTGATACCCTCTGGTAAACTAACATAACTATGGAAAATCACCATTTTTAATAGGAAAACTCACTATAAATGGCCATGTTTAATAGCTATGTTAAATTACCAGAGGGTAACCCCGCAGTTTACTAATGGGGTAACATTTGAAGTGTAGCATAATATATGCATTAATTATCATTAATAATTATGACATCACATATTGGGGCAACCCGCTCATGAATCAACAAAGTTTATTTTTCCGGGGTTGACATTTCTGCTGATGTTCCAGATTACGTATGAATCCCTAGTTCTTGCATAGGATTGTGTACGATCTCTGGAGATAATTGATTGCCGTAGTCTGCGATATATGGGAAGCCCAACTAGCCACTGGAAGGGCATGCTTTGAATCCGATACAGGATGTCACAATCATGATTGACAGGTATGTCTTCTGTCATTCTTACCAATGGGTATGAAAGCAAGGAGCACTTTCTCATGGTCAAATAGCTGACAAATCCTACTTGGTCCAGTCACCTCACTTTTAAATATTGTTCCTGGAAACTTCTGTAAATTGGATGCTTCGGTACTCGCACTATACTTCTAGATGTCCAGCGTCAGCTTCCTAAAGCTTTCCTTGCTGTCCCATGCCCGGGCCAAAGTCAATAGCCGCTATCGCCAGCCAAGGTACTTTCAGCCCGAAGTGCTCGACAGGACCCATTGTGCCCATGAAGTCCCATTGCTGTTGCTGAGTGATACGAATGACATGCAGCATTCATCTAGATTCACATATTCACATTTTTTTTAAGTGACCATATATCATATATATATATAATATTATATAATATACATATCATATTATGGGATTGAGATGGCTTGGGGTGGTTCAAACTGGTTGACGGTATTTGCATTGGCTCGAGTCGATCCCATTCCTTTGCCCAGCAACACCGTTTTGGCGCCCAAGAGCTGCATTTCAGATGTCAACTGCTGCAACCAGTTTCACGCTGTTTGGGGCTCTATCAATGACTTCTCATCAATGTTCTGGTGAGGAACTGGATGTGGTTGATGTTGAAGTACTATGCTTGACTGGTGAAGGATTGCGATTTAGCATTCCTCGGTCCACACTTGGCCGCAGCCTGCGACAAATGGTCTCTGAGCAGATTGAGCCCAAACCAGGTGCAAAGCACGTTTTACTTTACGGAGATGCCTATTTGCGACTCGACCAAACCCTACAAGAGCAAGGCATTGTGGGCAAAGCTGCAACCTTCTCATGCGTGTATGTGGCAACCGATTTGCACGCAGCGTTGCGTTATGTCGAAGGCCCACAAACGTCTCACGAAGACTTCGCACTGGATGGTGTGACACAACTGAGATGCACAAGACCTGGTGAGTATCTCTACCATCTTCCAAGAAGCCTTGAAAGCCTATGTTTTGGTGCACACTTCGATACTCCTTTTGCCTTGTTGGACCTCGGGTCCAACTCCACTTCTGCTCCACAGTTCACTCAAGGCTTAGAGAATGTGACTCTGCCAACTAGCCTGCAAAATTTAACTCTGGGAGCACGGTTTGACCGTAGTCTGGAAATTGTGGTTCTTCCAAGCAATCTTCAAACTTTAACTCTGGGTCGAATGTTCAATCAGGGACTGGAACGTGTGTCTTTCCCCAGCAGTCTTCGCAGTTTGACTCTTGGTGCAGAGTTCAACCAGAGCTTGGAACATGTGAACTTGCCGGATAGTCTTGAGAGCTTAGCTTTTGGTGAGAAGTTCAATCAGGGATTGGAAAGTGTGTCTTTCCCGAGCACCCTTCGCAGTTTGACTCTTGGCGCAGAGTTCAACCAGAGCTTGGAACATGTGAACTTGCCGGATAGTCTTGAGAGCTTAACTTTTGGTGAAAAGTTCAACCAGGACCTTCAACATGTGTCCTTTCCATCTGGTCTTCAGCATTTGATGTTTGGTGCGCAGTTCAATCAGAGTTTGCAGAATGTGAACTTGCCAGACAGCCTTCAAAGTTTGACTCTTGGTGACGGATTTACCCAGAACCTGGTAGAAATGAGCTGGCCTCAGAGTTTGCAAAACTTGACCTTTGGTGCCCAATTCAACCAGAGCTTACAGCGTATCACATCTTCTCTGGCTTGTGATGGCGTGAAACAAGACCTGGAGTGTGTGGCGTTACCAAGCGGTCTTAAGAACTTGACCTTTGGTGCTCAGTTTAATCAGAAAGTTGAAGGGGTTTGCTGGCCTCAAAGTCTTGGCACTTTGATTTTTGGGCAACACTTCAATCAAAAGCTGGACTCTGTGTCTTTACCAAGCAGTCTTCAAATTTTGACTGTGGGTGCAGATTTCGACAACAGTTTGGAGAACGTTACTCTACCAAGCAATCTCGAGAGGTTGACGCTGGGTCAAATGTTCAACCAAAGCCTGGAAAGAGTCACTTTCCCAAGCAATCTCCGCAGCTTGAGACTGGGCCGAATGTTCAACCAAAGTCTGGAAGGCATAGTTTTTCCAAGCAAACTTTGCAGCTTGAGACTGGGTCGGATGTTTAACCACACCCTGGACAGAGTGGTTTTTCCCAGCAGTCTAGAAAGCTTGACTCTTGGCCGAATGTTCAATCAGAGGCTGAAAGGCATCTCTTTCCCCAGCAGCCTTCGCAGTTTGACTCTTGGCGCAGAGTTCAACCAGAGCTTGGAACATGTGAACTTGCCGGATAGTCTTGAGAGCTTAACTTTTGGTGAAAAGTTCAACCAGGACCTTCAACATGTGTCCTTTCCATCTGGTCTTCAGCATTTGATGTTTGGTGCGCAGTTCAATCAGAGTTTGCAGAATGTGAACTTGCCAGACAGCCTTCGAACTTTGAAATTAGGTGCCAGTTTTACGGAGACCTTTGAGGGGGTCAACCTGCCCAGCGGTCTGGAGAAGTTAGCTCTGCGGCGTAGCAGTCCTCTTATGCTGCGCAGTGTTGGCTTTCCACGAAACCTCAAGAGTCTCGTGTTTGGCGGAATTTCCGTCAGCTGTGCTTGATTTGCATTCGCAGCATGAAAGATTGCTTACGGCTACTGAAGGCTACTGACACATCTGACACCCACCAAGGCCTATCAAGAAAGTTCAGACAGTCAGTGATGGGTACAGGTAGTTTAAATCGGACAATTGCTGGAACATATTAGCGGTGGTTTGAACATTACCAGTAGTACTGCGGTGGCGGAAGTTTTAAAGATAGGAAACCTATAGGAGAGTTTTGCTGTTGTGTATCATGGATGGCAGAGCGAACCCACTGATGGATCGAAAGGTGGTTGGAGGGTCGGGCTATCTATCTACCTATCTATCTACCTACCTATCTATCTATCTACCTATCTAAATCTAATCGAATCTAATCAAATCTAATCCTGTCTAATCCGATCTAATCCGATCTAATCCGATCTAATCCGATCTAATCCGATCTAATCCGACCTAATCCGATCTAATCCGATCTAATCCGATCTATTCCGATCTAATCCGCTCTAATCATATCTAATCCTCTCTAATTCTTTCTAATCCAATCTAATCCTATCTATCTACCTATCTACCTATCTACCTATCTACCTATCTATCTAGCTAGTTATCTATCTATCTACCTATCTATGTATCTATCTATCTATCTATCTATCTGTCTATCTATCTATCTATCTATCCATCTATCTATCTATCTGTCCGTCCGTCCGTCCGTCTGTCTGTCTACCTACCTACCTACCTACCCTATCTATCTACTCTATCTACTCTATCTACTCTATCTACTCTATCCATCTATCTACTCTATCCATCTATCTTCTCTATCTATCTATCTCTCTATCTCTCTATCCATCTACCTACCTACCTACCTACCTACCTATCTATCTATCTATCTATCCATCGGTCTATCTACCTATACCTATCTATCTATCTATCGATCTATCGGTCGATCTATCTATCCATCTTATCTAATCTAATCTTGTCTTGTCTTATCCATCTATCTATCTATCTATCTACCTATCTATCTACCTATCTATCTATCTACCTATCTATCTATCTACCTATCTATCTATCTATCTATCTGTCTATCTATCTAATCTCATCTCATCTAATCTAATCTTATCTTATCCAACCTTTTCTAATCTTATCTAATCTTATCTAATCTTATCTAATCTTTTCTAATCTTGGCTAATCTTATCTAATCGTATCTAATCGTATCTAATCTTATCAAATCTTATCTAATCTTATCTATTCTTATCTAATCTCATCTAATCTTATCTAATCTAATCTAATCTTGTCTAATCTTATCTAGTCTTATCTATCTATCTATCTATCTTTCTTTCTTTCTTTCTTTCTTGTCTGTCTCCCTGTCTATCTATCTATCTATCTATTTATCTAGCTATCTATCTATCTATCTACCTATCTGCCTATCTATCTATCTTATCTTATCTTTTCTTTTCTTTTTAATCTACCTATCTGTCTATCTACCTATCTATCTATCTATCTCTCTATCGATCTATCGATCTATCGATCTAGCGATCTATCGATCTATCGGTCTATCGATCTATCGATCTATCGGTCTATCGATCTATCGATCTATCGATCTATCTATCGATCGATCTTTCGATCGATCTTTCGATCGATCTTTCGATCGATCGATCTATCGATCGATCTATCTATCTATCTATGTATCTGTCTATCTATCTTTCTATCTATCTATCCATCTATCTATCTATCTTATCTTATCTTATCTTATCTTATCTATCTTATCTATCTTATCTATCTTATCTATCTTATCTACCTTATCTATCTTACCCATCTTTTCCATCTTATCTATCGTATCTATCTACTCTATCTAATCTATCTACACTATCTACTCTATCTAATCTATCTACACTATCTACTCTATCTACTCTATCTACTCTATCTACTCTATCTACTCTATCTACTCTATCTACTCTATCTACTCTATCTACTCTATCTGCTCTATCTGCTCTATCTGCTCTATCTGCTCTATCTTCTCTATCTGCTCTATCTGCTCTATCTGCTCTATCTGCTCTATCTGCTCTATCTACTCTATCTACTCTATCTACTCTAGCTACTCTAGCTACTCTAGCTACTCTAGCTACTCTAGCTACTCTAGCTACTCTACCTACTCTACCTACTCTATCTACTCTATCTACTCTATCTAATCTATCTACTCTATCTACCCTATCTACTGTATCTACTGTATCTGTCTTTCTTTCTATCCGTCTATCTGTCTGTCTGTTTTTTTTAAATTTGTCTATCTATCTGTCTGATCTGTCTATTGTTTTCTATCTGTATATCTATCTGTTTGTCTGTCTGTCTTTCTACCTATCTGACTATCCATTATCTATCTATCTTTCTTTCTTTCCGCAAGTTTGAAAACGAAGCTTTTCTGCGAGACTTGTTCTTGAAATGTCCGAAGTTGACAACATCAAAAACGAAGCAATTCTGCACGACTTCCTTCAAAAACGGAAAGTTAAGTGCAGAGCTGACGGCCTCGTAACAATACGCGTTGTGGGATTTTTCCACTCCATCTGTCTAAAGTATTGCGCCTGCCACGAAAAAAGTGAAACCAGGTCATACGAAGTGCTGTAACTGTCGCGCAGAATCATCTTAGCAAACCTGAAGACGCTCCAAAATGCAACCTCTCAGGAAATCAGCGCCCTGATCTCCCAACTTCTTTGATGAAGATGTCTCTTGTACTGCGCCTGCCACGGAAAATGCATCTTTGCAGATTCTGCTTGAAACTGCTACAAAACCCACACGTTTAGCTAAATTTTGTAACGGAGCAAATTTCATTGTGCCTGCCACACGAAACAACGCTTGAACATGCAAAAGTGGTCCTGAGGCGTTTTGTGCGCTTTCACTTCGACATGTGCTTCGTGCCACAACGGCGTACACTTTTTCAACATCCGAACCTCCAAAAGTGGCGCGAACATGTGGTGTTTTGTGCATTTTGACTTCGAACTGTGCTTCGCGCCACAACGCCGTGCACTTTTTCAACATCTCAACTTCCAAAAGTGGCCCGGCGCATGTGGTGCTTTTATCATTTTGACTTCGAAACGCGGCGGTTTTTTTAACATCTCAACTGGCAAAATAGTTCCGGACGTGGGGTGTTTTTCACTTTTTGACTTCGAAATCTGCTTGGCGCCATGACAACGGCGTGCAGATGGCTCCCCACCCGCTGCCTTAGGGAGCCTACTTTTCAACCCTCCGGAGCCACAAAACATTGGGAAAACGCCGTGTTTTACAATTTTTCTACCTTTTCGCACACCTTGATGTTCTTCTTCTTTTCTCTTCTCTGACTTTTTCTCTTCTGTCACTTTCTCTTCTTTGCCTCTTCCCACCTCTGCTGCTTCATCTGTCCACAATGTCGGAAGTTTGACTTCTAAATTTCCTTCGATAAGATGTTATAAGACCCAGAGTTTACTGGTTGATTGAGCGCAGCATCAACAACAATCGTTGACGTTGGTTTCACTAACTTCGTGGCTTTAAATTTGATGCGCATGAGTCACTCGAGTCACATGACTCGCATACTGGACATGACTTCCACAACCAGTCATAGCCAGTCTATAATAGAGTTGGCTCACGCGGGAATTTTCCATTGAAATTTGCCCGAGTACAGTGGTGAGCGGCCTGGCGAAGTGGAAAACGGCGAGCAGACAACGGCGTCGATATGGATCACAATGGAGTGACATGGAGTGACGATGTCTCAAAGAACGTATCAACAAATGGACCAGTTAAATGGAGAAAACTGGCAAATGTCGTGCAAATTGCATCAAATTGCGAAGTATTGCAACTGGATGATTTTGATGGAATTTCTGGCATAAACATGAAATAGTAAGTATTGAAATTTTGACAATGTTAAACCTTCCCTTAATCATGGTAAAACTACAATTTTCTTTGCTCACTGCAGGCGAAACCCAAGGCTGTGCCGCGAGGGGCACGAGGCAATGAGACGAGGTGCAATGTTGGACCGAGCTTGAGTGGAAACATCGCAACGTTTTTCCCATGGTTGCGAACCCCACATAACCCCACCAATCGTAGACAACAAAAGGAGGTTTTCATCAGAATGGTTTGGAGTTTTCCCCCTCCCTTGGTCGGGATCAGAGAGACTGAGAGGGCACGAGGAGGTTTTGGAAAGGAGCAGTTGCGGCAATAACCTTGGTATGACCATGGTATCACCAATACCAATATCCATCCATTCTAGATCGTTCTAGCATAAAACAGATCTGAAGAATGCCAGCCCTTGAGACAGTTTCCTGCTGACGTACTTGGCGATTCCACATTGGTTCAAGTCTTTGACCCATTTTTTCGGATCAGCAAGGCCTAAGGCACCAAATCTGCTGATGTTAAGGAGATGTCAATCACTCCCACCAGCAATGTCGCAACATCTTCTGGTGAGGAACTGGATGTGATTGATGTTGAAGTACTATGCTTGACTGGTGAAGGATTGCGATTTAGCATTCCTCGGTCCACACTTGGCCGCAGCCTGCGACAAATGGTCTCTGAGCAGATTGAGCCCAAACCAGGTGCAAAGCACGTTTTACTTTACGGAGATGCCTATTTGCGACTCGACCAAACCCTACAAGAGCAAGGCATTGTGGGCAAAGCTGCAATCTTCTCATGCGTGTATGTGGCAACCGATTTGCACGCAGCGTTGCGTTGCGTCGAAGGCCTACAAACATCTCAAGAAGACTTTGCACTGGATGGTGTGACACAACTGAGATGCACAAGACCTGGTGGGTATCTATACCATCTTCCCAGAAGCCTTCAGGACTTGACTCTTCGCGGGTTCGATCAGAGAGTAAACAGCATTACCTTTCCATCGAATTTGCAAAATTTGACTTTCGGTGCCCCGTTCAACCAGAGCCTCATGCATGTATCCTTGCCAAGCAAGCTTCAAACCTTGACTTTTGGTGCAAATTTTAACACGAGCTTGGAAAATGTAACTTTGCCCAGCGATCTTCAAAGCTTGATCCTTGGTGCAGAGTTCAACCAGAGCTTAGAACGGGTGACCCTGCCGAAGAAACTTGAAAGTTTGACTCTTGGTCGAATGTTCAATCAGGGACTGGACAGTGTATCTTTTCCGAGCACCCTTCGCAGTTTGACTCTTGGCGCAGAGTTCAACCAGAGCTTGGAACATGTGAACTTGCCGGATAGTCTTGAGAGCTTAACTTTTGGTGAAAAGTTCAACCAGGACCTTCAACATGTGTCCTTTCCATCTGGTCTTCAGCATTTGATGTTTGGTGCGCAGTTCAATCAGAGTTTGCAGAATGTGAACTTGCCAGACAGCCTTCAAAGTTTGACTCTTGGTGACGGATTTACCCAGAACCTGGTAGAAATGAGCTGGCCTCAGAGTTTGCAAAACTTGACCTTTGGTGCCCAATTCAACCAGAGCTTACAGCGTATCACTTTTTCTCGCAGTATTCAATTTTTCGCTTTTGATGAACGCTGGAGAGAGAGCCTGGAGCATGTGGCCTTGCCAAACACGCTTGAAGAATTAACTCTTGGTGCTCAGTTCAATCAAAACCTTGAAGGGGTATGCTGGCCACAAAGTCTTCGCACGTTGACTTTTGGCGAGCACTTCAACCGACGTTTGGATTATGTCGATCTCCCCAGCAGCCTTTGCACTTTGACTTTTGGTGCAGAGTTCAACCAGAGCTTAGAACGGGTGACCCTGCCGAAGAAACTTGAAAGTTTGACTCTTGGTCGAATGTTCAATCAGGGACTGGACAGTGTATCTTTTCCGAGCACCCTTCGCAGTTTGACTCTTGGCGCAGAGTTCAACCAGAGCTTGGAACGTGTGAACTTGCCGGATAGTCTTGAGAGCTTAACTTTTGGTGAAAAGTTCAATCAGGTGCTGGAAAGTGTGTCTTTCCCGAGCACCCTTCGCAGTCTGACGTTTGGTGCAGAGTTCAACCAGAGCTTGGAACATGTGAACTTGCCGGATAGTCTTGAGAGCTTAACTTTTGGTGAAAAGTTCAACCAGGACCTTCAACATGTGTCCTTCCCATCTGGTCTTCAGCATTTGATGTTTGGCGCGCAGTTCAACCAGAGTTTGCAGAATGTGAACTTGCCAGACAGCCTTCAAAGTATGCAATTTGGCACGTTTTTCGACCAGGATTTGCAGGATATGAGCTTGCCACAAGGTCTTCAAAGTTTGACATTTGGTTCACGTCTCCGGCCAAGTTTCCAACACTTGAACTTGCCCAGCAATCTCCAAACTTTGCAGCTTGCTGGGAGGTTGCCGGGATTTGAAGGGGTCAACTTCCCCGGCACTCTGGAGATGTTGGTTCTTGGACGGCATGGCAATCTTGCTACACTGAGTCAGACTGGGTGGCCGCGCAATCTGAAGAGCCTAGCATTTGGCGGGATTTCTCTGCGGTGTGCCTGAGTCTTCATGCATATGCATATGCCATACATCAATGAAATTGAGTCTTGTAAATCTTGTAAGCCCACCTATGAAGTATCGTTTGAAGCTTGCCCCCTGGACAGTGGAGGGCAATCGACTTCGGCGAAAACACTCCATGCGTGGTACATAATATATTGGTATTGCATGGAACAGTGACAGATTGTGGCTGCTCATAGCCCCTTGGCCACATTGAGCCACTCTCAAGTTTGAAGCCTTGTAATTCGTCAGATTTTCTGAATCTACTGACGGAAGCGCCAAGCCATCCTTCTCAGGGCAAGAGGAAAAACGCCAGAAGTCCGCAGATTTGCGCTACCAATCTCCATCAATTTCTTTCGATCCATTTTTTTCCCATTCAATGTCCATGAGTTTTCATCATTTGTTCATCATTTTCCATGAGTTGTGTTCGTTTTTTGAACCAAAACGGTCCCCTATGGTCCCCTGGGTGAATCCATGTGAATCCCATAGCGTCTCCAGCGTGCCGAACTTCCGCCAGGCCGGAGAGTGTAGCAGTGATACACGCCTTGGCGAAATTGGAGAGGCCAGGAATGGCCCATGACATCCCATGATTACAAAAACATACAAAAACATACCCTCCGATAATCAAACATAGCAAGTGGATGTAATTGGAAATCCCCGGAGGTTTCAACTGGAATATCATCTGTAGAAATAGGAGACATTCGGAGACTCATTGCCATGTTTGATTGCCAGAGGGTGTGTGTGTGTATATCGTAACCCCAAAAAAGGTAGACAAGTATTTCCGGATGATGTTTACCTCCTAACTTCCCTGTGTCCAACTTTTCTGCATGTGTTTTTTTTGGGTGCTAAATTGCTATATGGTGCTATATTAATTTATATTGTCTACTGTGTATTAATTATACAGCACCCCCAAACCGGTAGGAAGGTGAACTCCTACTAAAATAAATAAACTACTACGTGATGTGTATCTTGATGTCTTAGGCCAGAGATTCAAAAGCCAAGGAACAGAAATGAGGAGTTATAAGACGTCTCTCGACCAGTGGGCGGGCCCAACGGAACTTGCTTCATCAGCTTACCAAGTCGAGGGATATCAGTGCACACTCCAACATCTCCAAACGCTCTTTAAAACGGCGCTTATTACTGCTGACATCTGCTGACTGTGGGAACCTGAACTTTTGATCTGGTTGGATAATGTTGGATACAGAAAATGTATGTCCACGGAGGCGCCATCCATGATCCCCGAGATCCAATGATCGGATTTCATGCAATGCCGGTCGTATCCGGTGGTATTTCACCAAATAGGTTCCCCTTAGATCAAAAAGTGAAGTGATGACCATTGGTCCATCCTATTTGCTCTATTGAATTGCCTGCAGCAAGCCTGCCAGCCATAGAGAGGTCGCCCCAAGGGAGTTTGATGTGGCTAGGTGGAAGCCGTAGAGAGAAGAAGAGGAGACGAAGACAGAACCGTAGAGCGGAAGCAGCTTGAGTAGCAAGTGCTTACTTACCACAACAACCTACTGACCGCCGTATACCAAATTACCCGGCTGATCTCATGGCATGGCACACCCCCCCCTCCCTTACTCCCCCCCCCTGGAGAGTTACTTATTCCTTGCTTATTTTGGGAATAAAGCCTTTGAACAAAATAAGGTGGAAATAAAGATGGAATAAGCTATGATACCTCACTGCCACTTCCTTCTTTAGGACAGGTGGATTTCGGAAAAATAATGATTGAATAGCCTATGATTTTCCAGTGTAAACAACAAGGGAGACCAAAAAGAAAACCGATCAAAATAGCTGTTGTTCAGAAGACAAAACAAGAACCCACAAATTGACAATATACCATTGCTTTGGGCCCCACACTGAAACTGAATGATTGCGACATGGTATTTTGTTTCAAACACAAATCCCAAATTTCACCAGAAGAGGTTGAACACCTGAATATATTAATACCATCGTGTGAAATCTTCCCTTAATATGGGGCTGCCCCAAAATCATCTCAGATTCCACCATTTAAATATCAGGAATAAGGCAGGAATAAGCAGAATATGCTGCAGAGAGCCAAAATAAAAAAAAGAGCAGAAACAAGGCAGGAATAAGCAAGGAATAAGGCAGGAATAAGCCAGGAATAAGGCAGGAATAAGCAGAATATGCTGCAGAAAGCTCAAATCCAAAAATAAGGCAGAAATAAGGCAGGAATAAGGCAGGAATAAGCCAGGAATAAGGCAGGAATAAGCAGAATATGCTGCAGAAAGCCGAAATCCAAAAATAAGGCAGAAATGCAGGAATAAGGCAGGAATAAGCAGAATATGCTGCAGAAAGCCAAAATAAAAAATAAGGCAGAAATAAGGCAGGAATAAGCAAGGAATAAGGCAGGAATAAGCCAGGAATAAGGCAGGAATAAGCAGAATATGCTGCAGAAAGCCAAATCCAAAAATAAGGCAGGAATAAGCAGGAATAAGGCAGGAATAAGCCAGGAATAAGGCAGGAATAAGCAGAATATGCTGCAGAAAGCCAAAATCCAAAAATAAGGCAGAAATAAGGCAGGAATAAGCCAGGAATAAGGCAGGAATAAGCAGAATATGCTGCAGAAAGCCGAAATCCAAAAATAAGGCAGAAATAAGGCAGAGGAATAAGGCAGGAATAAGCCAGGAATAAGGCAGGAATAAGCAGAATATGCTGCAGAAAGCCAAAATCCAAAAATAAGGCAGGAATAAGCAAGGAATAAGGCAGGAATAAGCCAGGAATAAGGCAGGAATAAGCAGAATATGCTGCAGAAAGCCAAAATCCAAAAATAAGGCAGAAATAAGGCAGGAATAATATAGGCAGGAATAAATCAGGAATAAGGCAGGAATAAGCAGAATATGCTGCAGAAAGCCAAAGTCCAAAAATAAGGCAGTAATAAGCAAGGAACAAGGCAGGAACAAGCAGAATCTGTCGCAGAAAGCCAAAATCAAAAAAAGGCAGAGATAAGGCAGGAAGATAAGCCATATAAACCAGGTTTGGGCAACCCAAGCGGTGGCTACTCGCAGGCAAAGCAACACGAGCAAAATATGAAAAATCATCCTTGTCTATTACGGACTTGAAGCGGCCGGCGAGGTGTCTTTTGCTTGAAAAAAAAATAAGGGTGGAATAAGGTCTCACTCACTTGTTTCTCCACTTGCCATCCTGTTGGAAAAATAAAGGTGGAATAACACTGGAATAAGCATTTTATCTTATTCCCTTCTTATTTGGGTATTATTTTTCTGTTTACAAAATAGTACCTTATTAGGGCCTTAATAGATACCTAATAAGGCCTTAAATATAATTCAGGAGGGAGGGCGGGGTAAGGGAGGGGGGGTGTGCCATGCCATGATGATCAGTTTAGTACCGCGTGCGTCCTGTGACTACTACCGGTAGACTGTAGACGACTGTAATACCGTAGACATCCGTAGACCGTTTTACTAGCTATCGGCACTACTGGCCCGGCACACTGAGTGCTTGGGGAAGAAGGTAGGAGTGGGAGTAGGAGTAGGAGTAGAGGAATGTAGAGGAGGAGGAGTGGTAGTAGTAGACGGGAGGGGAGGGGTGGACATGATTCAGACGAAGTAAAAACACGTAGCAAGAGAACAAAGGAACAAGTACAAACCAAGAACAGAAACAGGAACAGCACCTCACGAATTACCATCCAAAAATATCATCCACCAAAACCATCATCCAAATAGCTTTGTGGGGATCCAAAAAAAAAAACAAAACACCATCATCCACCATTCACCCATCCACACATCAGGGCCTTTGAGGATGTCCTCGAAAACTCGGCGCGGTCAGAAAACTTCGTCTCGCCCAGGTGCCTCTTTGTCCAGCATTTCTGAGTCGATGGGGTACCTCCAAGGTCGCTGGAGAATCATGTTTTTTTTTGCGTGCTAAAAAAACATGGTCAATCATGGTGAATCATATGGCTATGGATCAATACCTATACATACCATTTTTAGGGGGATGAACATCCATTTACCAGCTATTTTGATGTTCACCAGGGGTACAAGGTTTTGACACACTGCCATATTTTTCCCTGTGAAGATTGCGATGTTGAGTTTTAAGGGACCCTTTTTCAGACAAATCCCTGCCCCATTGTGGGATGGGCAGATACAAGATATGAACGATTGTTGCCAGGCCATCTGCCAGTTGGGGCCATGTTGGGCCCAAAACCCAAGCATTGGGGTTAGTAAACCCCAAAAATAACCAAACATGGGGTTAGTAAACTCAGTATCTAAACTAATCAATCATTGGATATCCATGCAGGCAAACCACTGCCGCGACAAGTGCACTTTATGGAGGTGACGTGGGGATGGCAACCCAGCACGATTTTTCAGTGCCAAGGGACCAAGGGATCTCAAAATGGTGGGAATAAATGGAACAACTGAAACACACGGACACACGGAACATGGAATAACTAATGAATACGGAATAGTAATGAATAATGATAGACAATTAATTAGACAATCCTTTTTTCCGAAATCGTCAGATGGCTTCAAATCGGAGGTTTGAGATCTACAACAGTGATTGAATTGTTTCAGCAAACAAAAACCACCCCAGCATATAATTTGACTTTTGCGATGCTTTTGATCTTAGTAGATTTAATAGGAATCACCATAGAGGAGACACTGTTGAGCTGCTCCCTCCACTCACAATCCCTGACCTCAGCCCGACGCCGCAAGGCAAAGGTTCTTCAGCCGTGGCGCGTGCATCAGTCCCGAAGGGCGGCATCAAGGCCCAGCTGCTGCGACTGTTGGAACTGGAGCTGACCGGATTTCTTAAAGAGAACCAAAGGACTGAGGGAGAAGTGGTCCAACTGCTACTAGAGATATTCTAAAGAAGTGTAAAATTACTCTATATGAACTTCTAGGTGATTCTATGCATTTTCCAACATAATTTTGGTTCTCTCCTAGAGATGACAAACCGAGGGGGCACCTTCAGATGGCGTGCCTACCCGTGTGGGCCCAAGGGGTATCAACGACGAACAATGGTCGACAGTCATGGGGTATCAACCCATCGCACGGACTTCTGGGTACGGACTTCCATTGATGAAAGGGAGTGTAACGAAGATGGGCGGTGAAAACATGTGAATTGGATCCCATGGAAGGATATGGAAGGTTTGCAAGCCAATCATGTAGGTTACTGATTCTCGGTCTAGCCCAATTTTGACCCATAGCCTGCAAAGCAAGCGCGACTGGGGGTCATGTGGCTAGCAAGGACACTCGTGGGGAAGAGCCGGCCTTGCTCTCAGAGGATAATACCATGGCGGGTGCTATCCGATTGATTGCGATATTGTGTGATGGTTCATGAAAAAGGACATGATGAAAGATATGAAAGCCATGCTTAAAGTGGAAGATTTCGTCCATAGCAAGTGCGACCATCTGGGTTTGTCTGAAATTGAAGCACCCCTAAATCCTTTGGTTTATTCTAGAACATCATTTTCCCTCTTATAACATCTGGGTAAATTATAACGATCTCACTGCGACCTCACTGGAAATCATGGTTAATAAGGGAAATCATCCCCAAATGGCCTTAATTCAGGTTGGTGAAATATTATATTTAAGGGCTGCCGCCCCTGCCGCCGACCCCGGAAAAATTGCAAGCAAAATAATTTATATAGTATAATATAATATAATATAATATATAATATAATATAATTTAATATAAGATAATGGAATAGAATATAAAAGAATATAATGTAATATAGTATAATACAATATAATCAATATAATCTAATATAATTTAGTATAATATAATATAATAGATAATATAATATGTAACTCGAGCACAGGCCCGGCAGCTGGCCACGAAGCGCCCGCCAAGGCGCTGCGGAGGGTTTGAAGCCAGGCTAGTGCCTAACGTTGCTTTCTGAAGCCACTAGAAAAGACTGGAAAAGCTCGAGCACAGGCCCGGCAGCTGGCCACGAAGCGCCCGCCCAGACGCTGCGGAGGGTTTGAAGCCAGGCTAGTGCCTAACGTTGCTTTCTGAAGCGACTAGAAAAGACTGGAAAAGTTGGAGCACAGGCCCGGCAGCTGGCCACAAAGCGCCCGCCCAGGCGCTGCGGAGGGTTTGAAGCCAGGCTAGTGCCTAACGTTGCTTTCTGAAGCCACTAGAAAAGACTGGAAAAGCTGGAGCACAGGCCTGGCAGCTGGCCACAAAGCGCCCGCCAAGGCGCTGCGGAGGGTTTGAAGCCAGGCTAGTGCCTAACGTTGCTTTCTGAAGCCACTAGAAAACTGGAAAAGCTCGAGCACAGGCCAAGGCGCTGCGGAGGGTTTGAAGCCAGGCTAGTGCCTAACGTTGCTTTCTGAAGCGACTAGAAAAGACTGGAAAAGCTGGAGCACAGGCCCGGCAGCTGGCCACAAAGCGCCCGCCAAGGCGCTGCGGAGGGTTTGAAGCCAGGCTAGTGCCTAACGTTGCTTTCTGAAGCCACTAGAAAAGTCTGGTCAAAGGCCCGGCAGATGGCCACAAAGCGCGGGCCAAGGCGCTGCGGAGGGTTTGAAGGCAGGCGAGTGCCTAACGTTGCTTTCTGAAGCCATTACAAAAGTTTGGGCAAAGGCCCGGCAGATGGCCACAAAGCGCCGGCCAAGGCGCTGCGGAGGGTTTGAAGCCAGGCTAGTGCCTAACGCTGCTTTCTGAAGCGACGAGAAAAGACTGGAAAAGCTCGAGCACAGGCCCGGCAGCTGGCCACGAAGCGCCCGCCAAGGCGCTGCGGAGGGTTTGAAGCCAGGCTAGTGCCTAACGTTGCTTTCTGAAGCGACTAGAAAAGACTGGAAAAGCTCGAGCACAGGCCCGGCAGCTGGCCACGAAGCGCCCGCCAAGGCGCTGCGGAGGGTTTGAAGCTAGGCTAGTGCCTAACGTTACCGTTGCTTTCTGAAGCCACTAGAAAAGACTGGAAAAGCTCGAGCACAGGCCCGGCAGCTGGCCACGAAGCGCCCGCCAAGGCGCTGCGGAGGGTTTGAAGCCAGGCTAGTGCCCAACGTTGCTTTCTCAAGCGATTAGAAAAGATTGGAAAAGCTCGAGCACAGGCCCGGCAGCTGGCCACAAAGCGCCCGCCCAGGCGCTGCGGAGGGTTTGAAGCCAGGCTAGTGCCTAACAATGCTTTCTGAAGCCATTAGAAAAGACTGGAAAAGCTGGAGCACAGGCCTGGCAGCTGGCCACAAAGCGCCCGCCCAGGCGCTGCGGAGGGTTTGAAGCCAGGCTAGTGCCTAACGTTGCTTTCTGAAGCCACTAGAAAAGACTGGAAAAGCTGGAGCACAGGCCCGGCAGCTGGCCACGAAGCGCCCGCCAAGGCGCTGCGGATGGTTTGAAGCCAGGCTAGTGCCTAACGTTCGTTTCTGAAGCCACTAGAAAAGATTGGAAAAGCTCGAGCACAGGCCCGGCAGCTGGCCGCGAAGCGCCCGCCAAGGCGCTGCGGAGGGTTTGAAGCCAGGCTAGTGCCTAACGTTGCTTTCTGAAGCCACTAGAAAAGATTGGAAAAGCTCGAGCACAGGCCCGGCAGCTGGCCACAAAGCGCCCGCCCAGGCGCTGCGGATGGTTTGAAGCCAGGCTAGTGCCTAACGTTGCTTTCTGAAGCCACTAGAAAAGTCTGGAAAAGTTGGAGCACAGGCCCGGCAGCTGGCCACGAAGCGCCCGCCCAGGCGCTGCGGATGGTTTGAAGCCAGGCTAGTGCCTAACGTTGCTTTCTGAAGCCACGAGAAAAGATTGGAAAAGCTCGAGCACAGGCCCGGCAGCTGGCCACGAAGCGCCCGCCAAGGCGCTGCGGAGGGTTTGAAGCCAGGCTAGTGCCTAACGTTGCTTTCTGAAGCCACTAGAAAAGACTGGAAAAGCTCGAGCACATGCCCGGCAGCTGGCCACAAAGCGCCCGCCCAGGCGCTGCGGAGGGTTTGAGAAGCCAGGCTAGTGCCTAACGTTGCTTTCTGAAGCCACTAGAAAAGACTGGAAAAGCTCGAGCACAGGCCCGGCAGCTGGCCACGCAGCGCCCGCCAAGGCGCTGCGGAGGGTTTTTGAAGCCAGGCTAGTGCCTAACGTTGCTTTCTGAAGCCACTAGAAAAGACTGGAAAAGCTGGAGCACAGGCCCGGCAGCTGGCCACGAAGCGCCCGCCAAGGCGCTGCGGAGGGTTTGAAGCCAGGCTAGTGCCTAACGTTGCTTTCTGAAGCCACTAGAAAAGCTGGAAAAGCTGGAGCACAGGCCCGGCAGCTGGCCACGAAGCGCCCGCCAAGGCGCTGCGGAGGGTTTGAAGCCAGGCTAGTGCCTAACGTTGCTTTCTGAAGCGACTAGAAAAGACTGGAAAAGCTCGAGCACAGGCCCGGCAGCTGGCCACAAAGCTTCCGACCAGGCGCTGCGGAGGGTTTGAAGCCAGCCTAGTGCTTAACGTTGCTTTCTGAAGCCACTAGAAAAGTTTGGAAAAGCTGGAGCACAGGCCCGGCAGCCGCCAAGGCGCTGCGGAGGGTTTGTTGAAGCCAGGCTAGTGCCTAACGTTGCTTTCTGAAGCCACGAGAAAAGACTGGAAAAGCTCGAGCACAGGCCCGGCAGCTGGCCACGAAGCGCCCGCCAAGGCGCTGCGGAGGGTTTGAAGCCAGGCTCGTGCCTAACGTTGCTTTCTGAAGCCACTAGAAAAGTCTGGTCAAAGGCCCGGCAGATGGCCACAAAGCGCCGGCCAAGGCGCTGCGGAGGGTTTGAAGGCAGGCGAGTGCCTAACGTTGCTTTCTGAAGCCATTACAAAAGTTTGGGCAAAGGCCCGGCAGATGGCCACAAAGCGCCGGCCAAGGCGCTGCGGAGGGTTTGAGGGCAGGCTAGTGCCTAACGTTGCTTTCTGAAGCCACTAGAAAAGTTTTGGGCAAAGGCCCGCAGTACTGGGCAAAGGCCCGGCAGATGGCAAAAAGCGCCGGCAAAGGCGCTGCGGAGCCTTTGAGGGCAGGCTACAACTTTTTCTCGGGCGCGCTCCCCCTGCCGTTTGCTGGGGTCGGCGGATAATTTACCCAGATAACATTTATAACTGCGGTGAATCGCCGAATCATGGTGAATCCCCCATTTTCAAACCCAACATCTGAGGTGTGCACAAAGTGTACAGTGGGCCCGGAGTCCAAGGAGCACTTCGTTTTTTCTCTTCGGCTTAACCCCTGGTCAAACATGGCTGGGGAAATTCCCTACAGACACTTACAGGTGGAAAAAACAAAGAAACGGAACTGAATGGAATCGGTGATGTTATATGATGTTCCATTGCCATGTTTGATTAATCCTTTCCTCCTATTACTAATCGTCCCCCAAATACTAAAAACAGGCGTCCATCTCTAATTTTGGAAAATTTCAGATTGGCCAATTTGACTTTTAATTGATCCCCTTTAGAAAACAAGTTAAAAATAAAGCTACCATTTGTGGGTTTTGCCCCCTAATATTGTACTAAAAACTAGTTCACCGCAGGGTGTTTATTATTAGGGTCCGTCCGTTTTTTTTTAAATATTAGGGCTTTTAATTTAGAATTAGGGGGAAGTTTCGAAATCCATTTTTTGGCAATATTTTAATTACGTTATATAAGGAAATTTAATTGATTTTGACATCGAACAAACTAGTTTTTATATGTTTTTATTAGGGTTTTAATTTAATATTAGGGGGAAGCTTCGAAATCCAATTTTTGGTAATATTTTAATTGCGTTATATAAGGAAATTTAATTGATTTTGAAATCGAACAAACTAGTTTTTATTATTAAGGATTTTAATTTAATATTAGGGGGAAGCTTCGAAATCCAATTTTTGGTAATATTTTAATTGCGTTATATGAGGAAATTTAATTGATTTTGAAATCGAACAAACTAGTTTTTATTATTAAGGATTTTAATTTAATATTAGGGGAAGCTTCGAAATGCAATTTTTGGCAATATTTTAATTGCGTTATATAAGGAAATTTAATTGATTTTGAAATCGAACGAACTAGTTTTTATTAAGGGTTTTAATTTAGTATTAGGGGGAAGTGGGGAAGCTTCGAAATCCAATTTTTGGCAATATTTTAATTGCGTACCGTTATGTAAAGGAAATTTAATTGATTTTGAAATCGGAAATAATAGTTTTTATTATTAGGTGTTTTTATATTAGGGGGAAACTTCGAAATCCAATTTTTGGCAATATTTTAATTGCTTTATACAAGCAAATTTATATAATATATATAGATAGATAGATATCTTTATATAATGAATAACATGAATTGGACTTTGGTTCCCTAATAATAAATACCCCCCTAATAATACTAAAAACTACCTGCCGTGTTTATTAATAGGGGGGGTTTAGTATTAGGAGGAAGGGATTAGCGGATGGCAATTGATTAGATTGGGAATTAGAGTTGATCAAGAGCACCATATTACTCCATATTACTCCATATTACTCCATTTTTTCAACCTTTCCAGCATCTTGGAGAGCCTAAAACGATATTGGGGTAGTGCGTGCTGAATTCGCGTGAAATATTGGTTCCTGGGGAACTTCGGGTGTTGAACTTCCATTGGGTTAAAGCTGCTCGAGTTTGTCAGACTTGATAGAGATCTCAGGTTGGCGAGACAACTGTAGAATCATAAATTAGTTCCTCTGAGTGAAGATCAGAGAGCAGGATGCTGGCTATCAACCCATTTCTTCGGGCATCCCTTTGTATGACACAGCGGGGCAGTTAAATCAGCACCTGGCAAATCTAAGTAAGGCCTGGTGGCAAAGCATCTGCCAGGTGTGTTCCGAAGCTGGCAGTTGGACATGCAGGGAAGAAAATGAGCCTATGTCAAAGTTCCATGATTATCCAGAAATAGCTACCATGAATCCAACTACCATTCCCAATTACCATCCATGACAATGTCAAGACCTCAAAATGGGGCGTTCTTTAGTAATTTAGCCACATAAAAGAGGGCATCTTTACCCACCATGTCATATGGGTATGTCTGAAAATGGGGTATACCCCCAATGAAATAGCCATTTAGTAGGGATATTTAGTAGGGATAATGATCCAAAACCATTGGGTTTTCTGGGGTACACTATTTTCAGACAAACCCATGTCAACTTGCGTAAAAAAATAGCATGGTGTAGGCCCAGTGGCATTGGCTTGGTTTTTTGTCTCTGAAATGCCCGATAAAATTCGATGTCTCAGGAGTATGCCAGGAGTTTCCCCGTAGATTTTTTTCCTTCAGAAAACAAAAACACATGTTCTCCTGGAAACAAATCATATGTTTCCTCATGTTTGTTCATGTTTGATCGGAGGATGCCAGAGGTGAACAATGGTGAACATGTTCCCTCAAAAAAAGATGCGTGTTCCCACATATAGATGAAATTCTGTGTCCTGCTGTGCTGTTTTATCCCCCTCCCAACCATAGGTTGACAGTCTCAATTTTTTAGCCAAAAATATACCCCGTTTTCCCATCTCATGAAATACTATGGTTGCTACAAATTTACCCTCTGATAAACTAACATAGCTAATGAAACTGGCCATTTATGGTTGATTTACCCATTAAAAAGGGTGATTTACCCATTAAAAAGGGTGATTTTCCATAGTGATGTTAGTTTACCAGCTGGTATATGCCTCAAAAACATCCCATAGGTTGTCACAGTGGCCCCCCAGAAACCTCCAGGTTTCTGGAGGTCACCGAAGCTCTTGGCCCCCGAGTCTATAGCGAATGTTGGGCGCCCAAAAAGGATGGGATGTGGCGAGAAATATCAGGAGATAGGGGAAACAAATGGAAAAAAACATATGGGAAACCAGATATGATATGATATGTATTAATGATTATTAGTTATTAGTAATATTATATGTTATATATATATAATAATAGTTCAATATGTTGTATGATTTAAATAAGTTAGCTACTCAGCATTTTTGATGGATTGATTAAACATGAATGACGAATTTAGAAGGAATTAGGACCAGCTTCAGACTCTGAGCCATGCGGTGTCGAAGTGAGGCAATTTGAATCGCAGCGCGCAGACAGCGCTGTCTGCAGCGATGTCGAGCAGGGTGCTCAGAGTGTTGTCACTGTGA
This sequence comes from Cladocopium goreaui, assembly GCA_947184155.2. Classification (NCBI taxonomy): domain Eukaryota; class Dinophyceae; order Suessiales; family Symbiodiniaceae; genus Cladocopium; species Cladocopium goreaui. The sequence goes on from CAMXCT020004368.1 coordinate 103,735, forward strand.
CAGCTTCACGATCCATGGATCGATAAACGCTTCATTTCGTGATGGGCCTCCGGTCAACAGTTGTGAATTTCCATGAATTTCCTAGTCAAGAATTAGTGGTTGACCATGGTGATTAATGATGATGAATGATGATTCATGATGATGAATTTATTGGAATGAGCCTCTGGTAATCAAAACAAGGCTGTGAATTCTGCGAACGAAATGGAGGTTTGTAGCTGGGAAAATCATCGAGCAAAATGGAGGATTTTCCAGCAAGATGTTTGACTACCAAGGGGTAGAAACAACCTTAAAACTTGGAGCTGGTGGCTCTTGTTCGCTGAGTTTGTGCTGCAAAGAAAAGATGTTGTGACTAGGAAGCAACCTTCTTTGTGCCAATTTATGCCTGAAATTGTGGTTTCCTCCCGTAGAAAAATCCACTTGCTTTTGTACAGTTGTTTTTCAAAGAACGTGTCGTTGGAAATATTGGAAATTCCCAAAATTCCACAAACAATTCTCACTCAACCTTGCAAATTGTCAAATGAATATTGAGCAGTTGGGCATACGTACATGTTTGCTCAATTTGTATCATCTTCAAACAAATAATACTTTTGCAGATTGCAGGCATGCCATTGCATGTATGTTCTAAGCTGCCTAATGTTTTTCACGGCGCCGCCCACAGGTCCCAGAAGCAATTTGATGCCTGACACGCTCTCGCCCTTTGGCGACTACGGATTTGGGTCAACGTTTAGCCAGGCTTAGTAGAAACAAGCTATCACAAGCTCATATTGTGCCTTGATTCATAGTGACCTAGTTCCTCTGTGCATGTGTGCCTCAAACTTGGAAACTCCCAACCCAATCAAGAAGTAGCCCAAAAAGACCGTTGTAGATAGTTGTAGGATGTACATTTGGATGGTGAATTGGCAGTGTCCAGATTGACCTTGAGGCGCAGTAGCCCTGTCCAAATGGAGGCTGCGGGATGTCAGAAGTACGGCACTGCGACAAACTCCAGGAACCTATTGGTGATGACATGTAGAGAAAGATGAGAAAGCCAAAGCCTTAGGAATGTACTGATGAGTCAGTCTGAGATACGTGTGTATAAATATATATTATATTATGTGCATCAATTGTAAGTATAGCACAGTGTATAATATTATATATATATTAGTTAGTTATATATCCATAAGTATAGCACGGTATATATATATATATTAATTAGTTATATATCCATATGATATTACATACATAATATTATATTTTCCATATGATCCATATAAGATAGATATATGATATATATATATATATATTTGAAAGTATCATATTGATATTACATGGGTATCATATGTATATTATGTATGTTATATGCATATTACAGGTATTATGGGCATATTAAATGTACATAAAGTGTGTATTATATTTTGAATTTTCTCCGTGTGTTTTGTAGCCTACCTGCCAGATGCGGGTCAATGCTGCTCAGGCGGGCATCGCCGAACGTATTCAAGAGCTGTGCAGAGCATGGGCAATAGAATCTATGGTTTTCATACCGCTATGACATGCTATGACTACAATAAGCCACAAGAACACAAGTGGCGGGAAGGGACCAATCACGAAGTAATTTCACAAATTTTCACAACATCCAATTGTCGAGCAATCCTGTTGACCCAGGATGACAGGTGAAATCATCCGGATTCTCATGGTCACCATGGTCATTTCGTATTTGCTGCGGTTCTGTAGGTGGACTCTTCTTTTCTGAAACGCCAGGGAACTGCAAAAGATGAAGTGGTTTGAAGTGGGCATTGCTGAAACATGAACATGGAACTTATGACTTTACACATTTCTCGCTATGATTTCAACTCATTGATATTTCATTGTTTGGTGCTCTCAGTGAGATTTTATGCATGTGTCCCAGGTTGATGATCAGAGGCAGACCCTGGGGTTCGGGTTTTTGGTGGAGTCCATCAAAATACTGTAATTATAATAAATAAAGATATATATATATATAAATACACTATATGAAGATGATATATGAATATGATGAACTTGTATTACAGCAATGTAATGCAATGTCCATGATATTTGAATGATGTACATGTCTTTAAAGCATTCTTCCTGCCCTCTTTGTACACAAACGTCACATGTTTCGGTAGCACCTTGGACCTGAAGTGTCATGGAGGGTTTGAACCTTGGCTGTCAGATATAAAGTGAATCAACATGATATTTATCTTCAGGGGGTCTACCCCTGAGGGAAACTAGAGGTATGACTATTACAATCTATTACAGTTGATTATTTCAACTAGAAGTATGACTATTACAGTTGATTTATTCATATTTATTCAACAAGTTCTAAAAAATGATTTTTGAAAATCTCACCCATATATTTGCCCATGCTTTTTGGGTCGTGCTTCTGCTATGGATTTTCCTCAGCTTTTGAACCAGGTCACCAGACGACCTACATGCGCGCCTTGATCGCATGCAGGAGTTGATCGACCAGGCGACCTGGGGCTATTTTTCTATAAGTAGATCCTTGTTGTATAAATAGATTATTAGTATCATTATTAATATTGAATATATGTATATATATACATATATATATATGATATTTCCTTATGTGATACAATATAGATATAAAGATGATAGCTATGGCAAATAGAGATTTTGAGCAGCTCGCAGGAGCATCTCCCGCAGCCAGGGGCAGAAGCATTCGGCCGAGCAGCTGAAATGGCTTCGGGCAGATTACGAGGACTGATGGCTACATGGCTTGGTGTCTGAAAGAGAGATATATAGTCCCCATTTTATTGCCATCAAAGAATGTAGATAATACGGGTCAATTTATATGAACATATGAGATCTCTATGACAATTGGGTATCTTAGATATTTACTATTTTAACACAAAGCCAAATGGGAAAATGGTTCAGAATTAAGTCTGCACATGTATATATGCACCGCAAATTTGGGATGACCATTGCAATGAAATTTAGCATCGTTCTTATTCATAGGGCTGGGTTTTGACCATGGTTCAGGAGCTGGCCAGAATGCGTGCGGAAGAGCAAGCAGGCCAAGCAGGCCAAGCAGTCCAAGCAGGCCAAGCAGGCTCGAGGGATGTCATGAAGCATGGAGGGTTTAACCGTTTAACCCCACAACAGATCTGAGATACTGGATATATATATATATAGATTGTGGATATATATAGATATATATATATATGTATATATATATGTATATAGATGCATTGTCAAAACGTGGGACCCGGGCCGAAAATCACGATTTCTGTTGAGGGTGTCTCGTTGCAGGTGAATGCTTCGACAGCTCTAGCAGCTCCAGCAGCTCCGGATCTGACAGATCTGACATGATCTGACAGGCTTGCAGATATTTCTAGAATTTTGTAGATCTACTTCCAAAATGACAGAAATTGATAGCTGCTGAACAAGCACCAGAATCCACAAACAATGATACATATATATCATATATATATATATGATACGTAAAATGTGAAAGTGAAGCCACTACATTGCAGGATGTATTGGGGCCACTTGCTGAGAGCTCCCTGCAGGACGAGGAGAGGATTGGATGAGCAGATAGTCAATGGATGGTCAGGGTTGAAGCTGATTTTGATGAAGTCCTAAATGTCAACCGTTTGATGCCAAGATTTTGAAATGGCATCCATTTCAAGACTGCAGTCAAAGAACTGACATATGTTGCGCCTTTGACGCAAAAAGTTGCGAGCCCTTGAGTGTTCTGAAGTTGTTCTTCAAGCTCCCCTTGGCCGTTCCCAGAACTGGGCACAGCCTGAATCCACCATTTGGGTGTGGCTGAAATATATTGATCGGCATTTCAGAAAGATAAATAACAAAAGCTCACAGTTTTAGTTCATTGATTGGTACTCCATTCTTGACTGTTGATAAAGCAATAATCAACCATCCATATTTTGATGATTTTTGATGGTATACCGTTCATTTATGGTGATGGGGATGATCTACTATTGATTTACTAAGATTCTTCTTGAGCGATACCCAATTGACGGTCATTTCCAGGGGAATCTCTGAGGCAATTGGTACCATTCCTGCAGACCTGGAGAGAGTTTCGCTGGTGCGAAACGCTGAATTCGAACCAATCCATGAGCATCGGACATGGAAACACCATGTTGATAAATGTTGCACTGACTACTGGAGCTGGTAATGATTATTGGATTTTATTAAGACATATATAATAATAATAGCAATAATAATAATAATAATGAATAATAATAATAACAACAATAACAATAACAATAAAAATAATAATCATAATAATAATAATATATCATATTGATTAATTATATGTATTACAAAGGAGACGGGGTGCCGCCTGGCCTGTCTTTGCCAGGTCAGTTCAACAAATCAGTTCTTTGGAGGGCTCGCAGTGGTCGGCGATATCCAAATACGCCAGCCTGGCAGCCTGCAGAGTGTTCTGCGAACGGGTTCATGTTATGTGTCTCACAGTCTGAATTTGATTTTTGCTTTTCCAAAAATGATACTAGACTGACACCTCTGAAGGTTTTCAAAGTCCTACTTCTTCCTTGGAGCCGCCAGAATAGTTATTGAATGGTGTCCAATAGAGTTTTGTTCCGCTGGAGATTGAGCAACATGCCCAACCTTGTCTAATTCAGAGATATTCAGAGTCTCAACTGCAGTTTTTGATCAGTCCAAGTCTTCACAATCTCACGTCGCCATGGCTCTCATTCCAAGTTTGTTGAGCTTTCTGGTGCTTGGCTGGGCTCATGAGGTACCGGACCAAGCATATAAGGCCCCATTTGGGGCCCCCATGACGTTGAATCAGAGCTCCTTGGACAACTTTGTGAGCTGCGACTGTGGCTTCACTTGTGCCCAGCAGCTGGGATCTTCGGGCATCTTTCAACTTGCCCAAAGCTGTGCTTGTACCGTGTGCTCCAAAAGCCTTCGGGGCACAGGTGAGACTTCACACAACGGGGTAGACATGACCAGCCTAGCCGGCTCCAAGATCCTGTTGCCAAGTGGAAGTTGGGATAGTGCAAACATGAATGGGACGAACTTGCTCTACTGCACCTCAGCTTGAAGACGTTCAAGGGGGCATGGCTGAAGAGGTGCGTATTACTAAAGGACCCACTTTTGTTTGTGTTTGGCTTGTGATTTGTGCAGTACAGTACTGAATCATGGATCCAGGTTTAACCAAATTTGGAAGTCAAACATGTTGTATCACACTGGTACTTGTATGAGTTGTTCATGAAGTTTGGGGTACAGCGTGCATTAGTAGAGAGTTTTCCTCTATGCTGACACGTAGTAAGATTGATGTACATGTGCAGCAATCAAAGACTTGGAAAGCAAAAGAAAGCTGATGATCATTTCAATTCCACTTGCTGTGTACATCTGTGTACCTCGACTTCTCACAAGGCAGATGTGGAAAGCTTTGCGCGGACGCTCGGCCAATGGGCTTCTATACTACATACGCTTGCCTCAGGTTTCGATGCGCTCCGTGCTAATCATTGGATGAGGTGCTCCCATTGCTCCCCTCAATCCTCATTGTATAGTCTACGTGTATAGCTGCAGGGCCGACTTCCCTGGACGGTTGCCGAGTGCACAGCCACGGAGGGAGGCCACCTGCCTTGCTATGGCCCTAAGACGGCCTACTGTATTTGACCGTTACCAGTGGGTCAAAACCAGGGATGGTCATTTAGGAATAGTGTGTTCATGTTTGTTCTTAAAAATAGCATGGTGCTATACTTTGATGAATATAAAAATGGGTGGCACATGTTGGCATGAAAAGACCTGTTTCGGCCTGTTTCACTGGCCTCTAATTCAATCTGGGAGGGAACTGAAGTCCCTCCACACCCGTACAGCCAACGCTGCCCTTTGAAGCAGCACCTCTATGCGATCCACGTGGATTGCTCAGACCAGCTCGATTCCTGTCCGACTGGGTGAATCGAAAAGGTCTCGCCTCAGGAATGATGCTGTGCTAGATCCACAAGATGGATCATAATTTATGGCTTTAATATGCTTTAATACAACCCTGTAAGGTATATTGGCATACATTTCGGTAATTTTGGGGGTTAGGTGTAGCTCAAATGGAATTGAAATTAATATAACTATGTCAATTCCAGGGATGATCAGAGAATTGATCAGATCTACCGAAGCGTCATCCCTTGATCCCTTCAAACATGACAAACGGTCGAGGGTTGGAATGGAGCTTCAGGTCCAACAGTGCGCCATAGACTGCTCTCCATGGATGTGGCGCCACACTCAGTGAGAATTGCTGGGAAGGAGCCAGGCAGTACTTGCGATTAGTAGGGTCCTGTGGCAGTCATGTGGGGTCAGATGGTTTTTTGCCCCTTTGTAGTTAATCCTCATACTCTTGATCGATTTTGATCGACTCTAACCCATTACATGCTTTCCAGAGTCCCGCGTTCAAGGATTGATTTGAAAGAGGAGATGTCGCCCTGCCATGTTTGAAAATGCCTCGGACATGACAAGCAGGTGCATGTGCAAGTGCATGGACCATCTTCTTTGCGCCAAAAAGCCCTGCCAAGAAAATTGCGTGTTGTTTAAATTTGGAACCAATTGTAAAAAAGCACAAGTTTTCCATGTTTGTGGCCCGATTCCCGCTTAAGTTGTTGGTTAGTCATCTCAAGCTTCAGCTGTTGATAGTTTCAAACACATGTTCATTTCCATCCCTGTTTGGAGAGGATGAGTCTAAGGCCTTTTTTTGACGATGATATATTCTGGTTTGAATAGCACCAGCCAGTCACTTGTGTTCTCTAGGGAAAGAAGTTGATGGACAGCATGGGAATCATTTCAAATGGATTCATGATTAATGTGTGGTTTTTGTGTCGTAATACGTCAATAGATACTTCTTGACGTAACACCGCAAAGATCTGAGTAGATGGAAATAGATGGAATATCCCCTGATTTGATTTGATTTCAGTATTAAACTTTTAACATCTTTTAACCATTTTGGACACATTGTTTATGGTGTTTTACACATCACCCTCCAGTAGAGGTCATGGGCCAAAAGTGGACCCGACAGCTAGGATTCCATGGCATTTCCATGGCATTTCCATGGGATTTCCATGGCATTTCCATGGGATTTTCTTGTCCCAGGAAGGCCACTGGTCACATCCCATGTTCGCCTGAAGAGCTGCAGAGGTCGCACGTGCAGCACGGGTGATCTGAGGGTTTCGACTGGGAACTGGTTAGATGAACCCAGCATTTCAAGGAGCAAGTTTGATTCATACCCAATGGTACCCTGTGGTAATTTAACATAGCTATTGAAAATGGCCATTGATAGTGGATTTTCCCATTAAAAACGGTGATTTTCCATAGTTACGTTAATTTACCAGAGGGTACTCCCAAATCACATGATTGCAACAGGTACTCCAAAAATGGTGGGTGAATCTGACCAGTTCCCAGTTGAAAACTTCAGACTTCTAGTCGAAGTTAAACTCAATTGCAACAGGTACTCCAAAATCACATGATTCGTTATTTCGCTGAATGTTTCTGAGTGTGAATGTATGAGGTGAGAACCATCCTGAGAGTGGCATGCAGTTTGGTTTATCATCATTCATGTATCAATCAATGTATCATCACACACCAGGTTACCTTCAGCGACTTGGTGATTAAAATTTCCTGTGCTCATTTTGGCTGAAGTTTCAAAGCAATCAAGTTGTCCTGTTCGTGCTGGTGCTTGGAAGCATGTTGCCTGGGCTGGTGGTTTTTGTGGCTGTTTTGCATTCGCTGCTGCTGAGAAGATAATGTCATAATGTAGGCACCTTCCAGCTTCGTCGAGTGGGTGCTTTGTTGGACGAGTACGCGGCTGCAGTCGCAGAATTAGATGGATGTGAGTTTTGAAGCCTCAACAGGCAGCGGCTCCTTGACTAGTCTCGCTTTTGAAACATGCCTGGCTGCGATGGGATATGCTGTTGCAGAAGATTTCAACATGGGAGTTGCAAGCCAACGGACAAATCAAGCTGGAGTCCAGCAACATGTGCCTGAGCCAAGCCGGGCCTTGCCTCTAGCTCTGCAGTCGTTGCCAGTTCCACATGGGACCCCGTGCACTGAGCTGCCCCTTGCTGTTGATGGTCTCATGCATGATGGTCTCAATTTCAGTTCGACGAGGCAGACCCCCCTCGTTTCCTGGCACTCGAATTTGACAAGCGGCGCCCGTGCTCAAAGCAGAGCTCGATAATGAGTTTTGAGTTTTGTCCCTTCGTCTCTTTTCTCTGCAAACCTTAAGCGCAAGCAGCAAGGGGAATGATGAGGTTGCAACACCAACATCCTTCGAGCAATCAAGTTCCTATGAGCCGGTGACCTTGCCTGTGGATGCCTATGGCATGAGGCTTGTGATGAAGAACGCGCATGCAACCCAAGCCGTGCTGAAGGCCAGTCAATCTTCGGGGAAGCGTTCCTTCAAGGTCCTTGAAGAACTGCACCCCCAGAGGCCAGGTCCTCTCCCCGCTGATGAGCCCGGTTGATGAGTGGTCAAGAGCTGTGATGCCCAAGATAAGTATTTTGCGGTGCCTGCCAGGTCCTTTGATCCTTCCTCTGGCGCTGCCCGGTCAAAGTTTCCTGCTTCGGGCTCTGCTTGCGCAACCGCAGTGACTGAGCTTGCAGAAGCCGTCCAGACATACGTGCATGCGAGGAAGGCGCTGTTTGCAAGTGAAAGGCAAGCGTCGTGACGTGTCGTCGACCTTGAAGATGAGCAGGAGGCACTGTTTGGGGAGGCCAAGAAAAAGCATCATTGCTGCCCGTAGTATTTTGCAGTACATGAAGGGTGTGAGCGTTGCCAGTGTACCGATTTTGAACCAGTCAAAGCACAGGCGCAAGAGTCAGATCTTCCGGCTCTGCGTTGCCCGGAAAGTGTTCTGTGGTTGCTGGGAGAAAGTCGACATAAGACGAGCTTTAGAAGATAGGTTTTCTCGCTGTTTGATCAACCTGCTGAGTCTGGTGAGTGGGAAAGTAATTATAACTAGGTTGGATGTCTTTTATCATTTATCCATTGCACTTGACAATGTGAAACTTCTGAAAGTTGATGACACAATATGGCCTAGTCAGAACTTGGGTACTTGTTCACCCCCAGAGTTGGACAGTTACAGAGTTTTGAGCCCATGGCTACCTCCGTTGAGCTATACCCATCTTGCGAAGCGTCTTGCCCCTGTGGATTTTGGCTCCAGTGAAGATTCACCGTGGACACCGGTGAAACCCGTGGTGTGCCTTGGCAGAATTTGAATCAGAAATTTTGGCCCTGGGCCCCCCCTTGGGGCCCAGGGGGGCCCTGGGGCTCAGAGATTTAGGGCATGTTTCTTGGCATTGATCGGTTTTTGTTGGTATCCATAGATTTCAATAGATTCCATAGTATCCAAGTTTGACCCCTGATCTCAGCTGTCACGAGTTTAGTTTGAGGTCGGAGCGATGGCCACGGAAGCGTCGATCTCAGTGATTTCTACAAATTAGAACTTTTTGAAAGGGCGAACTTCTGGTTGGATGATGTTTGATATTGTTTGATGCAGATGTTCCACACTTGCAATACTCTTGCAATTTGTGCCACACTTGATTTGTTGATCTTTCAAACTTGAGTCATGAGACACGAGTGCGTCCCTTCTTTTGCCCAAAGAAAAGTTGAATGAGGGTCATCTTCAACAGTATTTTCATTTGCTGCTTATGGATGTTGCCGATTCTTTCACTTCCAATCGTGAGCTTCACAACATTAGGAGAAACAAGAGGAGGTGCACGATTTGGTGGTGGATGAGCGGGTTATCCAATGGTTCCAATGGCAAGTGGTGGGACTTGGTGGGACTTGGTGGGACTTGGGGGCAGTGCGTGATCCCCCTGGAAATGAGTTCGCACAGGACCAAGCCATGGAGCCTGAGGAAACCAAGGAAGCGAAGGAACCTGAGCCACCCAAGGAGCGATCACGTGGGGGATTGGAAAAAAACCTTACAAAGCCTTCACTAAGCCATTAAAAACCCATGTGTTTTGCCATTGTTATTAAAAGGTATTAAAAGGTATCACGGTATCGGTATTATCTGATTGAAGGAAATATGATGATGAACCTTGTGGCATTTACTAACATTTACCACCTAGACATGTTTTCGAACATGTTTCATGTTGATGTAATCATGGGAAAACGACCATGATGATGTTGACGTATGTTGACATTAATGTTAATGTTGATGTTGTTGATGCTGCTGCTGCTGTTGCTGCTGCTGATGATGATGATGACGACGACGACGATGATGATGACTAATTATTATATATCATATATATATATACATACATACATACATATACATATACATACTAATACACACATGCATATAATCTGACAACTATTCACAGTTTTGCTGTATCTGGAAATGGGGATGGTTCATCACCACATTTAGGGATTGACTATTTTTTAATGCTATTGAACTGTATTGTTTGACATTTTTTTACTATGAACAAGAATGACCACCATTTATGGTTCCGAGCCTGCTTATTTGGTTGAGAGTTTTGCATACTTCCTACTCTAGAGTTTGACGCAGAGCCACACAGCGGTCCACACACACAGACTGTCGCAGCGCTTGAACGATTTCGCAGCGCTTCTTCAGTGCAAGCGAAGTGTCCAGCAGCGTTGTGATTGCGGAAGTACAAGAATTTGGATCAACAGCGTTTTTGGGCAGTCATACATTGTCATGAAAAGATGGACTGGCGAACTCCTTCAAGATTTTTGTTGGACATTCCCAGTTCGTCCTGTTCCAAGATGCGCCATGATGCGGCCATGGATCTGGCTGCACTCATGTCGACGCCATGTGGATCGAAACCTACCATCCAAGAAAGTGCTGCTGGACCCTGGGGCAGCAGGGGGGGAAGCATAGCAGTCATTGACGGCCAAACCTGACCGGATAAGGACGATGAAGGCCATGAGTCGCTTGACCCTTCCCAAAGTCTTCGTTTCGGAGATCAGAAAGGCTGAATTTCCTAGTGTTCAAGTCAATTGGTTGGGGGTATATGGTAGAGCTGTTTTTGAGAAGATGATAATAATGGCTGGCAAGTTTGAGCTGTGGCTGTCGTGTAACTCGTGTATGTCCATCATATCATCATGGTTTTGATATGGGTACGTCATTTCTTCTGGGATCCCTGAAATTTCCATGACGGAAATACGTACTCGACCGGTGAGAATAGCTGTTTTTCTTGGCGACGCTCCTAATTCTGGTTGACGAAAGTTATATTTTATATGTGTTTCCAGTTATATACTAGTATGATTTTAGTGGACGATACATGACTATATACTATACTAATCTATACTATACCACATGACTATACGACATGAATCTATACATGATACTTTACTATGATACTATGACATACTATGACATACTATGTCTGTATATCAATAGATCTTCATGAAACCTCCCCAATTTGGCTTTGGATGGCTCCAAGGCCTCCTCCGTGACCTTGCTGACCTGCTGCGGACTTCGGCACTTCGCAGGCGAGGAAACACATCTCGTCTCCGCTGGGTATCTTGGGGGGTGCGGGGATTTAGGAGGATTATATATGATGATTATATATGATTATATTTTGATGAGATTTTGATTATATAACATAAAATCAGCTTTGGGAATCTACATTTCATATCGTCTCATAGATGTTTGGCAATGCCTGTTTGTGTCATTGAAACAAGGAAGTTGGTCCCGCGTTCTGAAATCTGGTCAGGCCCTGCAGGGAGCTCCTTGACCAGTGGGAGAACTGCAGGCGCAGTTTCGCACATGGCGATTGGGGCGATTGGGCCGAATCCCGAAGGAGACCTCATGGGGCGGCAGTTTTGGTAACTCTTTTGATGGCCAGAACCCCTGATCATCATGGCTGTAGTCTGGAGGTTATATCATGTTATATCAGTTATATCATGTTATATCCGCAATCCGCAAGTATGGAAGTCTCATCACCATGGGCATCATAAAGCAGATTCGAATTCAGTAGAACCATTTAGAACCACTCAGAAGTGATAATAACATATAATAACATATAATAGAGAAATAATACGCATATATATATAACATATGATAAATAATATCTATATATATAATGTAGCAAAGTGCTCACCTGAAGTCAAACGCCAGGTCGTTTGGTGATTGTGGGTGACGTCCATGGCTGTAGTGCTGAGTTGGAGGACCTGCTGGAGGCGACAAAAGGTTGCGATGATCCATTTTTTTGGATGATCGTTGGGTGTACCCAACAAGAAATACTCTCTGGTAATTTAACATAGCTATTGAAAATGGCTATTTATAGTGGATTTTCCCATTAAAAATGGTGATTTTCCATTGCTATGTTAGTTTACCAGAGGGTACCCATTAAAAAATGGGATCATCAATTTTTTGATCTGTTGAATATGGATGAATATATATTGTTAAAACATATCCTCGTGTGCCCATTGATGATCTCATGAATTTTGATGATCCCAGTAATTATACACATCATGAAATACCATGATGGTGCTTGTCACTTGTCACTTGTATGCAGCGGATGTGTGCGAACTGTGCTCCGGGCCTTCTGTCATCTGGTTGGTCAGAGAGTGAATAGCCGAATAGCCGAATTGTGATTCGGTTTGGATTGGGTTTGATGCTTGACTCGAAATCATTGATGTCTGTACTTTCAGAATGGTTCAACCTGGGGGTCCATTTGGCATCCCATGCTGGAGCAAAAGAACACAAATGTGTATGCGTCAAACTGTGTGCGGGTGAACCATCATAAGAATTGGCAAATTTTGATGCTCATCGCCCTAAGAATGATGTCATAGCTATTGACCCTGATGGCAGAAATGGAGGTTGTTTTGTTTTTTTCTAAAGGTTATGTCCCCTGTTTGTATCCATTGTGAGGCTGCAGATTTTCACAAAAGATCGGACGAACTCATCTTCGTGGGTGATTTGATCGGCAAAGGCACTGGGATGGGCTCTGGGAAGAATTTTAGGTGGATTTCAGTGGGTTTTTGATGAGTTTTAGATGGATTTTAGGATGTTATAATGATGTCAATTTGGATGGATTTGATGGTATTGGTATTTAATAAGTTTTACTAAGTTTTACCATCAAATAGCAGTACTAATGGATATCAATTGGTACCACTATGGTAATGGTAGTCACTAATTAGTGGGTATAATGGAGATACTCGTAGTGGATGGATTTGGCAGTCTGTGTTTGCTAGCCACAGGCGGCCATTTATTGCAAATCCGTGTTGCCGATCTGTCGAGCAGGTAAAAGGGAATGTCCATAACTGTCATGTTCGAAGCAGCACTGGATATTCCATACTAATAGTAGGAGGTGAGTAGGAGGTTTGCATCATGCAGGTTCACCTTGAATCATAGTTTCTATATGTTTCTATCGCTCCTTTGGGGATCAAAATCCCATTTACATCTCAGTCACATCCCATTAAGAGAGCTTTCTGAATCAGCTCCATTCAACCAGAAAAAACAGCCAGAGGCCCTTCCCCGCGAGAAGTGGTGCGCATTGCCAGGGAATTCTCAGCCAAAGCTGTGGCTGCGATCAATAAACTTGGGGAGTTTCATGCTTTTATCATCTCTTATCTACTTTTATAATCATTAATACTTTCTTTAATAATCTTTATTGTATATACCTAAATTGTTTGTCATAGCTGGGAATATGTCCTAACCAGGTAGATAAAAGGATGTATATAGGCTGTCTAAGATTAGCATCATACATTCAATAGAGATGAATCAGAACAGGACGTTTGGATCTATGTTAATGTTAGGGAAAGTCTTTGGTCTTAGCGGATTTTTTTTTTTTATGATGGCACCGAGAAATTCCCCATAAATTGATGGTGTATATCATGCTAAAATCATGCTAAAATCATATAAATAGTGGATTCTGATTACCGGAGGTAAATGAACTATTTAGCAAAGAACTTATTCAGCAGTATTGGTATGGCACGAAAATCCCTTCAAAAACACGAACAGTTGATACTGCCTTATCACTACCAGGAGCATGTCTAATTGAACATCGATGAAAAGAAGTTGGAGGTGTGATTTCCAGTTTGGTTTATCGCTAGTCCTGATCGTGGCAACCCAAAAATCACCGCGACTTGCGATGGAAGACTTCAGTTGCCCTCTAGGAAACAAGGCTGGAAGTGAAACATTTATTGGCATTTTTACAGGGTTCCAGTCTTCCTATGGAGTATCTGGAAATCTCATCTCGATGCTAGTTGCCCAAAGGGAGCTAGTTACAAGCAAACATACCAACAACCCATTCCGTGCGTGGCTGGAAGTGTCCATTTGCCCAGTGAACTCACTTTCAGCCAGCGGCATGAACCGATCATAATCATTCATAATCAATCAATAACGATTAAATATTCCAGCTCGGATATCTCTATCAATACAGGCATGTTTAAGACTTTGCAGCCCAGAAACCTACAATCCCGACCAATGGTCCCTTAGACACAAGACACACCACTGGTTCTCTTGTCCCATACCTATTGTTGGGCACTCCACTGTGCTTTTTTTATAGCCCAGGTCCAAGGAAATCATGAATACAATCTCCTGCGTTGGCGACGGCGTGGTGCACCGCTTCCAGACCCAGAGAAGAAAATCAAAGAGAGCTATGCTGCAACCGTGAAAGACCTCGAGGACAAGATAGATGGATTTGGATGGCAAAATGGAGGGGCGACCAAACAAGGTGGTGAATAAGATAGGAAACATACAGGGGCACCGACTTCAGTGGTGATCTTGTACATCTACATGTTGCACTTGAATATTCATTGAATGAATCCAAACAGCAGTTGCGCCGTTGCAACGTGGCCAGGAGGATGACTGGCAGTGGTTGGAGGCGCTCCCACTGATGTTGCATTTGGATCTTCCAAAATCTCCATTGCCAGTGGTGGTTGTGCATGCTGGCCTTGTACCAGGCCCGGGAGAAGGGTTGCAGATGCTGAAAGTTTGGAAGCAGCAAGATGGAGGAGTCACACTACACGTTGAGTTGTTTGTTAGTCGAAAGAAAGTCAAAGCATGTCAAAATTTCGCCATGTTTGTCATGTATTCTGTATTACATTTACATTGCATTTCAGTATTCAATCAGGAATCTAGACCTAGCCGCCCTAGCCTAGCATGAGATCCGTTTTTGGATCACTGAAGCAGTTCCCTCCATTTGCGCCATCACTTTGCGCCATCATTCCAGGTGTTCCTATGGATCAGCAAAAACCATACGACTTGGTCCACTTGCGCAGTATTGACGCCGAAGGTCGAAAGGGATTGGCATGGCATGGCGCTGGTGGATGGTGGTGGCCTTTATGGGCTGAAGATTGGACCGTCAAAACCCATAGTTTTGATAATTTGTTCAAGATAATTTTAGTAAACTCATTGATTTGCCCATATACTAATCTCCGGAAAAAAATATACTAGGTATTAGGTATTTTCATTTCACAGGGAATTTCAGAAAATTCATTTACGAACTTCCTGGAAATGAACCTTGATCCCTTGATCCACTGAAAGGGAAAGTGCCAGTCAGCTGGATCCATTTGATCAAAGTTCAACAGAGGTCTGGCTGAACCAACAACGACCTCACCTCGCGGCGTCACGATGTGATGGTTAGTATATGAAACTATCCTAGAGTGACTCTATGTTGAGTTATTTCAGGTTGGTTTTTTATTATGGCCATCCCAACAAACACAGACCCCTCACGAAATAGGGGGGTGGTTGCCCACAGTTCCTGTGGCAGCCAGATTGATCAACTCCCAGAATCCACATACTTTTGGGGGGGTAGCCCTCTGGAAAGCTGCCATGGAAAACCAGCCAAAAATATCATATGTTTAAAAACGGTAAATCATGGTAAATCATCTATAATAAATAGATCATTTTCCATAGCTCCTGTGGATGGCTGCAAAATCCTGCACCAGTTGGATCCAGTTGGTAACTATTAAGTAACTATCGGGAACATAATTCGACACTGGGATTATAATGGGATTATACTGGGATGTTTACTGGTTGGTGGTTTGGAACATGTTTTATTTTCCATAATATATGGGATGATCCTTCCCATTGACTAATATTTTTCAAGATGGTTAAAACATGTTAAAACCACCAACCAGTTTACCATTTTGTTACATTACCAGGGGTAAAACTGCAGGCCACGGCTCGAAGCTCTTCGACGCTGGAGCTGGTGCTTGGGCCAAGAATTGGCAAGGACCCACGCAGGCCGCGGCAAAGCGTTGGTTTCGAATGGGCCAATGGGTGGTTTGGCATGTTGGAGCAACAAAAACGGTGCTACAACACGGTGTAACTTGTTATTTGATACATTGGTTTGTCTGAATCGGGTACCGGGTATACCTTCTTACAGATTCTCGGATTTTTTGTACCTAGTGTCGGCTTGTGGGCCTCGATGGGCCTCAGAGTTTGGTGTATCCAGCAATACTGAAGATGTGGCTGGTTGACTTTTTTGTAAACGTGTTTTTAGTTTGGCTGTTCGATCTCAAGCTAGGATGACCCATGTAGAGTGACCAATCTTCATTGGGATGGAATGAAGCCATCAAGATCGATCAACAATATATGAATTTCATACGTGTTTTTTCAGATTCAGAGGATTTGACCTTCAATCCATTTTTTCAGCTTTTATTTTCATTGAAGGCTTAGGTTACGTTTAAACGAAGCTTGTTTTCAGTGACGTGAGGTGATCTTTGGACACGACGCTCGCAGAGGATTGCAGAAAGAAGCCTTCGCTATCGGCTTAGACACAGGCGCCAGCCCAGAGAGTTGATGTGAGTTGTGGCTGGCAATACGCCCATTAAAAGGAGCGCAATATGTGTTGAATTTAATTGAATATATCAAATATATATATATGCACATATAAAGATATGTATAATTATATATATATGATATTTTAATGATTGTTAGTGATGTGCTTTATTAGCCTGTATTTGTATACTGTAGACATTTTTGGGCCGCCCCCAGTTTGCTGACACATAGGTGCCGTTTATGGAGACAAACTCACTGCCTTGCTGTTGCCCAAGAACTGGGACAAGCCGTTGACGAGCTTGGACAACAGTCACTTCCTTTCAGTAAAATCGCACCGGGCGCAGCCTGGATGCAGATGAACCAATCAGTCAGTGTTCTTTGTGTTGCCGATGAGCTTACCGGGTTACCAGTTACCACCGTTACCACCGATTCAGACATGTATCTTTTGTTGGACAAATTCTCCTGGCTAGTGCCACTGTGATTCTGCCATTTGATGCCCTCAGATGTCCAGCATCCAGGTATGCCAGCAAGAGCGATAGCAAGGCATAGCCCTGGAGCTGGCACTGGCCAGGTTGGGGCCCACCATTTGATGGACAAAGTGGAGACGCACAGCGCGGTGAAGTTCGATTTGGTCCACGATTTGGTCAACCTTTCGTCCTTTTTCACCGGCAAAGGAAGATGCGACGTGCTGAAATCGCATGCAACTGTCAAGACTGAGTCTTGGATGTGGACAAAGGCACTCAATCAGAGATGCTTTGAAGATCTTTCATTGAGCATCTCGAAAGCTGCGGCAAAGAAACGCAGAATGTGGTGTGGACTTGAAACTCGAGTCGAATCTGTTCAAAGAACAAGGGGTGGGAGGGTGACCATGTGTTTTCCCTAAGTCACCAAGATGATCATGGAATATCATGGATGTACCATATGGATCCATATGCTGGATCTGCATAGATTTGGGGCATTTGAGGATATTTGAGGTATCCCTCTTTCATCCTGTTTCCATGACCAGGAGCTGGAGACCGATGCTGGAAAGGCCCAGCCCTTTCTCAAGGCGCTGAAAAAGCCGATGCTTGGGGAAGTTGATGAGATATTGATATTGGTCCTGTTGTGGGAACTCCGGAACTCCATAAAACATCATTAAAATCCCTATAAAACCCGTATAAAACCACGCCAGAGTGTGATCACACCGTGTGAAGTTCCAAGGAGACACGTGCCTGACACGTGCCGTGCCTTCGGGGCCATCGCCAGGCTGGCCAATGCTGCTTCCTGACCGAGGATACCACCATGAACGCAGGGGGATCCAGGGGATCATCCAGGGGATCCATGACCATCCATGACCACCGGGGATGGTTTATACATGATGTTTATACCACCTACAATGGTGATGATGTTTATATAATTTTATTTATACCACCTACATCCACCTACAATGGTGAGGCTTGGTGAGGCTTGGTGATATTTGGTGATATTTGGTGATTGGGTTTACCAGATTACTCCCCAAGTTATGGCTGAGGTCCTACCAACGGTCAACGGAAAGCTCTTGATGGCCGCGGCCCTGGAGCGCTGAACGCTGTGGAATCTGAACGCAATCGCTATCACCGGCAAAAACCGGAGGACCTGACATGATATGTGAATATATATATATATATTAATATATATATATATATATTAATATATATATATGACGATAGTGATCACTATCATCCCCATCATGAAAAAAATGATCATCAAATATCATTGAATCATCCAAATATATCCAAATATCATCAATGACAAAACGTGTCTCTTCAAGCCTCAGCCAGGCCTTGGGCGATGGAGGCTTTCAGTACCTCTTGGCAGGGGCTCGTGCGAATGTGGGCATCAAGGTGCCGCTGTTTGAATCGATTGGTTTTCGACGCGCAAAACATGAAACCAGCGGCGGGTAGTAGTTGTGGATGTCCCAACTATTGGGTGATGTTCATATGGGTATGGATCAATACCTATTAATACCATTTTTAGGGGGATGAACATCCATTTACCAGCTATTTTGATGTTCACCAGGGGTACAAGGTTTTGACACACTGCCATATATGTTTAGTATTGTTTAGTTAGTTGGGTGATGGCTTGTTTGGTTAGCTCCTGAAAAAGTATATCATGGTTATAGTATGTTATAGTGATTTATCGCTGTTTGTGGTTTGTTTTTGGAGGGGTTTTCATCCTCATTTTGCCATGTACCTTACTGTATCCCATTTATTTTTGGGTGGCTTCCCATACTCAGCTGCCGGCTGTGATTCGACAGGCAGGGAGATATTTCTTCGAGGTGATGATCGCAGAGGCAGCTGCGTCCAGGTAAAAATGGATGATTGAAAGTGAAGATGCGCTAAAACTTTGTGCGACATGGCTATCTTATGCTATCTTATAATTATATATAATGCTATCCTATGCTATTTTGAGATTCCAGATGGGATTTGATCCGAACTGCTTCAGTGCATCCTACAGCTGTCACCTGTGCCAGGTGAAAAATCTGGCTGAACCCCAAGGTCGTGCGCCAGGGCCAAAGCCAAAACACTTGGTACGAGTGGCCTGGGCTCCCTGGAGTGTGGTAATGGAGCCGACAGTCGGTCTCCCTGGATATTTCAGGTCATGTGTCAGGTCATGTGTCAGGTAATGTCAGGTATTCATGTCTCAGCATTGTGAAATTGGGATATTTTGGGGCTGTTCCAACATGATGGATATGAAGGGAAGTATATCCATGGGGCAATCCACAAATTGCACTTGAGTGAGGATGAAAGTTGAGGTCTTCTAGAAGTTGCCATTTTCAACAGGCCTAGCATCCACTGTATTTCCTTACGATTGCTTCACGAAATCACTGTCAAATACCTTGATTGAGTCTTCATTCCAATGGTTTGAGCGTTGCCGGGCCCCTTTTACCCAAAGAATGTCGCATGCATACTATTTCCAAAAAATCTTCTGGTAGGGATTCTGTATGGGTTTGAACCACCTCATAGGTCATAGTTTAGGGTTGGGACTCCCTACCGGAACCATCTCCGGGAGGGCCAAGTTGATCAGTGACTGGTGGAGTTTTGCTTCAAGTGTTGTTGGGAGTCCAACGCAAAAATATATCTGAAGGGTGTACATATTTAATTTGAATCTATGATTATACTTTACACATAATTATATATATAATACATCCGTATAATACATTTATAGATATAATGCATAATGTATATATATATATAATACATACATATAACACGTATACTACGTACATGCATATATATATATATATAGAATATGTGTATGTATAATATATATATATATATGATACATAACATGTATATATAATATAATATTACATAATTGTCATGCATATCTTTGTGCATTTTGGATGTGTGTCGAACGTTGCTTTATGCCGCGATGTTTTCTTTCAGGGCGTCTCGACCAGCTCGTCGGGACTTTTGCTGGGACCCGAAGAGACAGAGAGTGCCACTTGGTCAAAGAATTGTGTGAAGCAGTTGGGTTTGTCTGAAGATTTTGACTGGGTAATTTAACTGGTAGCAATGTTGATATAATGGGGCCTGAAAAAAGAGATAGGGTATACACCGGGGGACATCCAATTGGGTGTGACTGAAAATGTGGTATACCCCAAAATGGCAGTTTTCATAGGGGAAAAAATATGATCAATCAATATTGACAATGGGAATTTTGGGGTGAACTTTTCAAGACATCACTTGAGGATGGATCGTCAGAACTCAGAACTTGGGACCTACAATTGTTCCTCAGACGGGCAGCTTGTGCAAAAGGAGACGTTTTGCTTTGTTACATCGACAAATGTAGGTTTGTGATGGTCATTTGATCTAGGAATCTAGGCTCCTACGACCGATATTTGTATGGTGTGGAATCTAGGCTCCTACGACCGATATTTGTACGGTGTGGAGTGTGAATTATCACGTTCATGTGGTCTTCCTCTGACCCCTATACATCAAAAGAATCATCCCCCATGACTAGGGGTAAGAAATAGCAATTGTAAGCTAGTATGATCTAGTATGATGGTAATTATTACTGTAAACTTTAAACTGTTTTGGCATGGTCCTGCAGACCAAGGTTTCATTCGACTCCAGCGGCTGTTTCATCAACGGCCCAAAGAAAGAGTTGGTGAGACCCCCCTGAGCGCTGAACTGACAGCTTCAGGGTTGTTTTGGGAGTTGGATTTCTGATGTGTTTTCGATATGTTTGGTAGACAATGGTAGACAATTCATTTGCTGAGATGTTGAGAGGGCAGCATTTTTTCACAACGGTGGATCAACGAGCTCCTCTTGGCTCCAGATTTCAGCATTTTTCATGGTGATTTGACCCACCAAAGATGCATGGGATATTGAGAAAAGATTGTGGATCTCTATGAAGTGACCCATTGCCATGGTTACTTTGGTACTAAACAGTTTGCAACATCACTACAAATGGATACAAATGGGGATACCCTGGGATACCTACTAGATTCCTAGATCTCCTGGAAATGTCCGGTTCCCTACCATCCATGGCCACGGCCCCGCTGACTCCAGAGCCCTGCGACTCGGCTCCCCCGACCACGCCGTTGCCACTGGCGACTTGGGCCACAAAAAAGGGCGGCCGCAAGGAAGGGGCACATAGCAGCCTTTGTTAAAGGAATCATGGCACCAATTAATCATGATTTGGACAATGATTGGATAATCACTGCCTTGGAGAATCTGGAATAATCTGGAATTTCTTTGTTGATCGGACCACCCTCCCATTCATTGGAAAGTGCTGAATGCAATCATCCAATCATCTATATAAGCAATACAAATCAGTGGCAGTCATGCTGTTTCAGCTGCAATGAAAACTGAAAAAAAACTCAACATCTCATTTCCGCTCCATCGCATCCAACCAAACCGGAAAGACGTAACTGGATAGTGCAACTACTTCCACCAGTCCTCCAGTCCGTCCGGCTATCACCAGTGATCTTCCAGCCGTTCCGACTCGGCTGAATTGTCCAGCGGTTGCACCACTTAGACCATATCTTCAAGAGCGGAGATTGATCTACGGGCAATGTTGGAGGCGGTAGAACATGGGTAGGGGCTGGATCACCGTTAATCACCTTCGTGTAAGCGATGTAAACGGGAAACAGTGGGTGAGTGACTAGGCTTGAGGCTGTATATGGTTGGGTATAAAAACTTATAAACGGAGGTGTTTGTTAAACTGTTAAACCATGTTTTCACCATGGTTCAACCACCATCCAAAGGTGTGTGTGTGTGTTGATTATGTTGATTCCTACCAATGTTCGCTTCTTGACCACATGTGTCTTGAACTTGTAAATTTTGCTGCAAATTCCAAGCAAAAGGGATTTGCATTATAATCATTATATAATTTTCTTTCATGTTTGTTCAGAGATGTAAAACGCGTTGAGACTTGCATGTCACCTGTAGGCAAAGAACAGCATCATTGAAGACCTGCGACAAAGATTGCAGGAGGGGAGTGACACAAAAACACCGTTTGGCCTTGGAATGTAATATTAATGTTTGCTATACATCTTCTATATCTTCTATGTCGGAGAGAATGTTCATGACGGACTCACTTCTTGCAACTACTCTCTCGGAGTGGGAACATATCACTACCAGTCCTAAACCAAAGCATAGCTCTGCGATATCCTGCGATTTCGTGCCTCCTCCATTCTCAATATTGACACTCTTAGGACCTCGTAGAATCTTAGAACTACCTGAAGCCAGATTCTTGTCTTCAAAAAAAACTGTAGTTCTTCTCTACCAATCCATTGATGTTTTGGAAAGGCCACTGACCTGGGCCCCAATGCAGGACTCAGAAGCTCGTGCAGAATCCTTGTCCGGGACTTGGATCAAATATGCTCAAAATTGCTCGACTACACGACATGTGTTTTTGAATGATGGATTTACAATGATTTACCTGGAGATTTACCATGATTTACCCGGAATTCTGGGTCACCTGAAACTTCAACCATCGAACAGTCGGCACCTCTGCAAGACCCAGGCGTGCCAAGTGCGTTCGGCTTCGCGCACGAGCTCCGCCTCCACAGCAGATCATGCAATTGCCCCCTGGCTGCAGATTTTCAGGATGGATCAGGACCCACAACTGTAATTGACAGAACGAACAAATGGCCACATCCACATCTGGAACAGCCCCACTTTGTGGGTTCGATGTTAATTCTGTTGGGTGGTGTATGTGTCAAAAAACCGAAGACGCGAGGACTCTGAGATATCGAAAGAGATATCAAAAAACGATCAGAAATGGCAATGAAGTACTTGGGGCCTTGGAACATCCAATTTTTGAGAATTGCTGTATTTTTGTTGTCCCAGATTGCGTGCACCTGTTTTGCATAGTTTTGCTGCCGCGCTGAGATTGAACAGTTTATGTAATTTATGTACACAGATGATGGCACTTCCGGAAAAGAATTCGAATGCGATTCCGGCATCAAGAATCCCTTGCACAGCATGCACAGCTTGAAGATTTTAGCTTGATGATTTCAGAATATGTACTCATGAGCCCATGTATCTTGAAGATTCTGGAATATCTACTTATCGCACATAAAAGATGAACTCAAGTCTTGTCAATGCCATTCATTGTATGCATTGCAGCTACAGCAAAAGAACATGTGATACGTTCTGCCATGTTATCCGCCCCTCAAGTGTCGATATACGTGGGCCTTCATCGGCAGACTCATCTCCAATTTCGGGGTAATTAGTCGTACACCGGGCTCCCATCATTTAAGGGACAATAGGACACCTCCTTCCTATATTATCTATCTTTGTGTTTTACGTCCCATGAAACCAAATGCGGCAGAATTTACAACCCATGAAACCAACAGGTTTTGCGGAAACGGTTCAACAGAAAATGATAGGAAATCCTGACGTCTTTGGATGTTCTACAACAAACCTAATCCTTGCTGCCCAAGTAACATCATCTAATATCATCTAATAAAGATGCTGGGTTTTCTATATCTATTGCTATAAATTACTGGAGGGTAAATTCGTGGGTTTCCTGTGGAACCCCCACGAAGATCACAGGAGCGTTTCCAGATTTTTGCCAGGATGTTGTAGCTGATGCTTTCCCCATACTTTCCAGGTGTCCAACGGTTGTATTTGGGGTTTATTATAAATGTTCCATTAAAACAAAAACCAACTCCGGATAATTAGTAGATAATTAGTTAAACATACTTAAAGCTATTTATGGAAAAGTGTCAGCGTGTTTGACCATTTCACCCCTATGTTTCCTCATGTTTTCTCTACAAGATCCCAGCTCCCTCCAATCTGAGGTTGCGCAGCGCGGCAGAGGGTGGTGCCATGCTGCAGCGCTGCCTGGCGCGGGAAGCGCAACTGAGACAGGAGATGTGATCCAGTCACTAAGTCCATCCCCATACCATAAGTGCTTGTATTGATTATTCCATTAATACATCCATATTACGCCATATTAGTACGAATGGTATATTAATTGTTATTTTTACTAGTGGTGTATTACCAATGGAGTCAGTATTAGTACTAATGGTATGAAGAATCAAAGTCACGATTGTAATGGTATGATTAATGGTATGAGAGCATCACCCGGAAACATGTTCCTGCGTCTAGGAGTGGTCAGCAGCAGCAGAAAAAGCTCAACGCAACTTGGGACGCGAGGCTCGGCCCATCGCAGTGATTTGTATACCAAAACGGATGGTTTGTATATTCCTCAGGGTTCCCAAGTGTTTACCTACATCATCAACTATCGTGTGTATATAATATAAATATATAGCATATATATATATATGTATATATATATATATATGTATATATGTATATATGTATATATATATATGTATATATATATATATATATATATATATACGTATATATATATATTATAATATTATATAATTTTAATATTATATATACTGTATATTGCAGATTGAGATAGATTGGCTTCAAATGCCTTGTTCAATGATTTTGTGATCAGGTGGGCAGCTCCGCTCAGGTAGAAGAGGCCGGTCAGTGTCCAATTCTGGCAGAAACCTGGTACCTGGTACACTTAGCTGATTCAATGGATTGGTTTAAGGGAAAATTTACAGGAAAGCCCTATATTTCACGAGAAAATCTATGGTTTCCTGTAGATTTTCCCTTTAACCAATCCATTGACTGATTGATTTTCTTGCGAGTTCTGGGAAGAAATTGGAGCATATCAGATGCGGATTGGTCCATATTGATCCGTTGTGTCTGAATTTTGGGATGTGTTTATTTGTTTCTTTCAAGTTGTAGGTATTCCCACTACATTCGGCACCCCAAATCTCTTGCGGTCCAATGTAGTCGACTGGTTATTTCAGCCACATGTACCCGGCTTGAGCCTGAGAGCCGGACGTCCCGACGTCCCCCACCAGGAAGCCCTCTTGCACTTTGAGTGTTTGGCTGCAAAAACCTCTGCGGACCTTGCGCAGGCAGGCTGGCGCCAGGATAGCGTCATTATCATTCATTATCATGTTGGTATCATAATTGATATATGTATACTATATATATATAATTTACAGATAGATAGGTAGATAGATAGATAGATAGACTAGATAGATTAGATAGATTCTATAGATTCTATAGAAAGGGGTCAAAAATAGGCATCCAAAGGCATGTTTTGTGGCGGCCCAGGCGCAGCTGCGTGCTGAGTGCGCGCAGCTGAAGAGTGAAGCGGCGCAGTGGGCTGAAAATTCGGAGATGTGTTGGGGAGCCCAGTGAAATGATGGTTAGTAGGGGTTGGCAGGGTAACTATCCCCAAAGTAGGGGTAACTATCCCCAAGTGATGATTGTTATAAGTACGTATATATACAGTAACGACATTTAAATATGTGGAGGGCGGGCCAGACCGCAAGGCCCCAGAGATAGTATGAAATACCAGTTCGTATATTTAAATGTAGTTGCAGTATGTTTAAATGAATTGGATTCTGTATGTTTAAATGGCTGGGCGGGCCAAGGAAAACCCTCCCGGAGGTAGTCTAAAATACTCGTACCTGTTCGTATATTTAAACATCCGTATATTTAAATGTAGTTACCGTATAGATATATATATATATACATCATATTATCATATTATTATACTGTAATTATATTGTAATTATTAAGGCTATTTAGTGAAGTATGATCATTTGCCCAGAGCAATGTTCAGCGACGATGCCTGAAGCATCCAAGTTAAGCACCAAACATGTTCAGCGATGATGCAGGAGAACGGGGGATGTACGGAGATATAATCAACAAGAACAGCATGCGGCTGTGTTTCGGACTGATTCCTTGATCCATTTTGATCCTAAATTCACGGATCATCCAGCTCCAGAATGTTTAATCAGATGGGTATGACGTGGGTCGCTTTGGGTTTTTAAACCAACCAGTTTTTGAGGTTGCCCTCATTTTGACCCAGAGTTGAGGAATATGTACCAGTGTACCACAAGGCCACTGGATTTTCACCAGGCAGCCTGTTACTGGATTTTGCCTCTTAAATTTTGACCGGCAAAGGTACCGAACTCCAAGCCTGCACAGAGGAAGAGTTGCACACTCAGCTTATCCAACAGATGAAATGATTTCTCCGCGACCCCCAGCATATTGGCAATGATTGGCCAGAATGTTCAGAAAAAACTGGGGACAAAATTCATCCAATTTCACATATAGCCACATGTATTATCATCTATTGTACAATCCCACATACTCCCATATTAATTTGACCGCTATTTCTAAGATATTTACACTCAGTTTTTTATTCAGTTGTATCTCATGATCATCGTAATCGTGCGGATCTTTGGTACATCTCCTACGCACAATTTCGATAGGGATACATGATTACAATATAGAGTTCTACAGTTATTTTCCATAGGTATATTTGTATAGTTTCAATATAGTTTGAACATATTTTCCAGATCTCTGAAAACCATATATTCCATATAATTTCCATTCATTCCATAGTTATATATCCCATATTTGCAAATGAATTCCAAACTTGGGGGACATTATAATTCCATAATATCATATGATATCATATAATATCATAATATATCATCAAAATATCTTTGATAATCACATTATATCCTCATATTTGTCCATAATTTCTATTTTTTCCATATAGTTTCCATAAATGTAGAACTTCATTTAACTAACCATATGTCATTATATCTGGATAACATAATAGTTCCATCATACATTCCATCGGTCGTTATCATTTCCATTATAGTTCCATATGGAGGTTTCCTGAAATGGGGGTACCCCTAAATCATCCATTTTAATAGGCGTTTCCCTTATAAACCATCCATTTTGAGTACCCCATTTATGGAAACACCCATATATATGTCCATCATATATTCCATCATCCCTATATATGGATTATAGAAATATGTAGAAATATATATACATATATATATATATTCATACATATACATACATATATATATATATATTATACCCCCACATTTTCTACATCTCGTTTTCATCCTCCAACCTCCAACCCAGGTTAAGCGTGGCCCGCAGCGAGGTCTGTCGCTTGCGCGAGCGCCTGGGGCACATGGCGAAGGCGCGGAAGACGCTGAAGCGCCGGGTGCAGGCGCTCAGCGTGGAGCCTAAGGAGGTGCCCCTTGGGGAATGGGGGGATGGGGGTTGTTAAATGTCTTAGATTTTGTGATGGTTGGCATGTTGCTGTGAAATAAGTCTCTTAGTAATTCTTAGTATTACTCTGGGTGTAATAGTAATTCGTAGTAACTTATTGATTATATAATGATTATTATTATATTATTATATGATATTATATGTATAATTATATATATATGAACATGATACGATGTATAGTTCCAGGTGAGAGCAAGCGCAGCCTTTTTTTGTGCAGGTGGAACAAGCGCAGGAGCGATGCCAACAGCTCTGTGAAGAGGCTGCTGTTGCATTGAACATCAATGCAGAGATTGAGGCCCGGCACATGTTTAAGGAGGATATGAAGGATCATAACACAATTTAAGTTGGAAGGCAAAAAAAATAGTCAACAATGTTTCATGTGAAGCTGGCAATGCTTATGGTTCGGACACGCGATTCGTGCTCTTGATTGGTTCAAACAGGAATATTCAACTTGTTCAACTCCCCTTGTCATTGATAGTCTACTATTTAGCTGGTTCAAGTGCGGGCTAGAGATGTGGTCACCTGTCCACTTCTTGGTCTTGGACTTGGTGGCTGTTCCACCTGTGCAGAAGCGGCGATTACAGCTGTTGCAAAGTCCAGAAAGCCCTGAGGAGCCTGAGGATGCCAGGAAACCAAGTGGATCCGAAATCATGCGAACATGGCTGGTTTTAATGGTGGTTCTGTTCATACCTCACCCTATGAGTCATGGGATGTTCAACAAACTGTGGTCATAGGTGATTTCAGGATGATGTGGGTAAGTGAGAGTCAGAGTGTGAAAGAGACTCTCGATGACTCTCGCAAAAAGCAAATGGATAAGCTGATCTCTTGATGACCCCTCACAAGCGGGAAAACGAGATTGACAGATGTATATAGACGCTGGTGAGAGTGGTTCTCTTGGATGGATTTATTCACACAAACAGAATAGATTAGATGAACATACTTGGCACAGCTGCCATATTGTAAGGCTGCTACGCTTGACCTTTCCATCGAGAACCAGGTGGGGGTTGTTTCTTTGGCTTCAACGGCAAAAGGGCAACCAGCAAGATGGGTAATTAGTGAATTTGTTTACACATTTATATATTCTGTTAAAATATATATACATATTTATTTATTATATAGGTATATTATGTTATTAAATATATATATATATATATATTTGATTTGGCAAGTATAGCCCGTCATTGTAGGCGTGTCCCAGGCAACCGAGCCGGGTCAGCCGGGTGAGCGCATTTTTGACACCTCCTTTTTCGTTCAGGAACTGAGAGAGAAGCTTCTGACGTTGGAATCAGAGATGTCAGGTGGGGAAGAAATGGAAGCTGCTGGATCACTGGAACTCGAAAACTGGAAACGTTGGATCGAAGGTTTTCCGTACGTAAATTGCTGGTCCTTAAACCAAGGGATGTATGGGCATGGGCACATCCAGGGATAACACATTTGCCCTCATCTCTCCCAGGAATCTTGGCGGTTTTAGGGTTGTGGTAGAAAAAATGATGGCACAGTTTGGAGATGTTTGGAGTACGATGCAGGCTATGATGGTTATGTGTTTCCTGAAGTCGAAAAAACACGCAACTAGAGGATTTGGCTGGTGCGTTGCCTTTCCCCTTCAGAGCAGGAGTTACAGAGTTTCAAGCCAATTCTATCCCTATATATAATATCTGAAAATCAAAGCCACATGTTTGGTCCCTTCAACTGTCATTTTTTTTTGGTTCTTGCTTGGTGCTTGTGGCTTTGTGTTGGCTTCAAACGGGGCCCTGTTTGAAACCAAAATGGTGGTTTGATGTCACTGTCCCTGCAATTGTTTCAGGCCTTCGCGCTGAGAAGGATTCGGAGCTGGCTGAGCAGCTAGGTGGCAGTTCTGACGGATTGGTCATTTCGGGTACTTAAAACATGTTCAAACGATTTCAAACGTTTAAACCGCATCTCATAATAATATGATGAATATTGATGAATGTTTTCCCATGTCTTGACCATCCACGTTTCATACAGGTTTTGTTCACTGAGGAAACCAGTGGTGGTCCCCCAGCATTCCCGAAGCGCCTTCGGCTGTACCTGAGGACTGTCCTTCAACTGCATGGACCGGAAGTAGCTGAGGCGGATGGGGTACCATCGTTTGGAGCAGCAAAGTGAGGTGTTGAGCTGTTGCCATAATGATTTTAGTGGTGGTCAGAAATAATAAGACTCTACCCGGATATCAAAGATGTGAAGAAGTAGAAGCAAGCGTGAGAAGCGCGTTCGAGATGTTGGAGGGGTTTTCCTATGAAGGATTTTGCAGGATCTCAAACCCAAGATTTGTGGGAGTGTGGCAGTCGGCTCGGATTCACTTTTCACCCTTGGACCGCACAAACTGGAAGAGTGGTTTTATAGAAAAAGAATTGAGATGTGGTGCTAGTCGAACCAAACGGATGAATACAATATGATTTAATACTAATACATACTGTTACTAATGCAATATACGATTTCTCTTTAAACATCTTTAAACCTTTGACACGGCGCAGGCGTTGCAACTTGAATGCGAGAATTTAAGACAGCAAGTTGCAGAGGCTCTGGGTGTAAGCTGGCATGGCTTATAGTTGTTGCATTGAGCACTTGGCTCCTTCGAGCTTCCTGGATAGTGTTGCCAGACTTGGTGCAGGCAGCTGCCACCACACCGGAGAAATCGCTCCGACATATAGAGGAACTTGAGGCTGCATGGCTTTGCTGTGTGATTTGTCAAACCTCAAAAGTTGAAGTGTAGGAGAAGGATGAGTGAATGCCAAAGGATGTGTTCCTCCTTTCATTTAATATTATAGACATCCATCAACAAGTTTTAGAAGAGTCCCTTTGACAGTCAATATGTCCAGGAATATCGGGTTCTAATAGACATCCACTCATTGTCCATGTTTGAAATGTCATGAGTCATGTCATGAGATGTAAGGAAATATCACAATGGACCCAACTGCATGGCATGGCCACAAGATCAATCGTTTTTTTTTAAGATTCAGGCCAAGACAATACATGTTATAAAAAAGTACCCACAGAACATCACAGAACTACCTATTTGGGCTTATCTACAGTATTTCAGTGATTAAATGATTAAACCATCTGTTTTTGGTTCAGTCATAAACTGGTATTTTTTTTGCATCCAATTTCAAGCCCATGTCGTAACCTCCAAAATATGTTGCAGTCACCATGACTGCCATGACTTGGAGATTTCGCAGGTGGAGCTGTCTTTTTCCCGCGAGCAATGTCGAGAGCTCCAGTTGCAGGTTGTGGAGGCGCTGCACAGGGCTCCGGAAAGATATTGGGAACATGCAGTGGATGGAAGATGGAAGAAATCCCAGTTCATAGGTGGTTATCCCATTATTATCCATTATTTATAGAGTTTCCAAGGTGGTGCAGGATTTCTTCCATCCACAGTATGGGTAGATGAGGTAAAGACTGGTTTTTCGTACGGTCAATTGAATAAAATGTACCAATTCTCCTTCCAACGACTGGCTACTGCACGATTCACCAATAGGTTGGAGCTGGCTACTGCAACTGGTGCTGGAATTTTTGGGGCTGTGACTCTGTGACTGAAAGTCGCTTCCTGCGAGCATAAAAAAGAGCAAACCTCAGGCCGTTGCCTCGCCATCGCAGCGGATAGAAGAGCTTGAGGCAAGAAACGACAGCATATCAGTCTTGACGCAACATCGACTGGGTACTCGGAGATGTCATTCTGGTAAGTCCTCTGGATAGTGCACGAACCTGGCAATTTATGTCATTTGTGTGTTCTGACATACTTGCAGTATCAAAAATGATCGAAGCATGCCGAAAACAGCTACGCAGCATTCCAAAAAGGGTACTGTAAAATCGTGTAAACACTTCGGCTGCATCCAGGCTTTGTTAGCGGCGCAAGAGCAACTTGGTGTGACAGAGATTTTGGGTAGCCCATGCAATCTAAGTATGGATCGTAAGGCTGCTGTTGGTTGATAGTTATTTGACATTTGTTGAATGAAGCGAAATGGGCTGGACGCCCATTTCGCTCTGTTTGGGCCTCTGAGCAGGGGTGAAATGTGGGCTTGTCTGAATTTAGGTCCTGGTACCCCTAAATCATCCTGACTCCATCGGTAATCGGTGAATCGTGATTTTCCTTATTAAACAGCCATAAATTGGAGTACTGTGGGTCAAATAATAATAGACCAGCCATTTGGGAATGGTTTATACATGTTTATACCACTTAATGGTGATTTGCGGGATGGTTCGT
Source organism: Cladocopium goreaui (assembly GCA_947184155.2). Classification (NCBI taxonomy): domain Eukaryota; class Dinophyceae; order Suessiales; family Symbiodiniaceae; genus Cladocopium; species Cladocopium goreaui. The sequence continues at coordinate 135,273 of CAMXCT020004368.1, forward strand.
GATTGTTTCACCCACATGACTGTAATTTACTGTATATCCCATGTTCAGACACTAGGCATGAGCTTCCCATGCCTTGAGGAATACTTACAGAGAGGAGCTGGAAGCCGGCGAAAAGCTGTGCGGACAGCAAGAAGAGGACGCAGCATTTGGTGAAAATGGGGTGCAGCCCCAAATTGCTATCTACTAGTATAGGGAAAATATATGAAAATATGGGAAAATGATGATAATTACCTCCATTTCGGCCATATCAAGGTAAATCGTTCAAATACAACCCCAAGTGAATGCAGTTAGAAGCTTGTAGGAGCTGCAGAAGCTTCGAGAAGTAGGCCAGCGACAGAGTTCGTTGTTGGAAGGAGCAGAGGAGGCACACTGCACGGTTGCTGAGAAGGTGCTGGTACCTGTGAGGGGATGACCCCCATTTCTTGAGAGCTTAAATGAGCTTAATACAATTACCCCTTACATGATGGTGGGATGACCATACCTCATATAAGTTACCATGTTTTGACCATGGCACATTTGTGCACTATCCATTTCACATATTTCACTGAGTATTGGTGTCAGGAGCCCCCAATTGGTAGTCGGTCATTGTTGACACCGAAAGGAGCTATTCAAGTTGCGAGAAGAAGCACGTCAATGGCAACAAGAGAGACATCGACACTCTCAGGTGCCCACACAACAAAACCAGAAATCTACGTGCTGGGGTGTATTGTGAATGTATTACTGTCATATCAGGCAGATTCAGGCAGACTCGAATGGAATTCACTTCGTCGCGGTGTAGATGTACCATGATGTACCATTGATCACCTTTGATCCAGGAACTCCAAAGCCACAAGGAGGAAGCAGATCGACAAAGTGCGATTTGCCAGGATGCTGAATCCAATTTCTATTTGGGTCTCGAACTTCGGTCACCAAGCCATTCCCAACGTTTTTTAGTATAAGGTCTTTTGGTGTCAACCCCAAGAAGGAATTTCGAGACGTTGGAGCGCAGCATTGACATCTCCAATGACACTGGAGGTTTCAGATTCAGATTGCCCTCATGTCATCATGGCCGTCAATGGAAATCATTCATGAATCGAATCACTTTGATATGAAAACGGAGACTTTCCATTGCCACGTTGTATATGGGTCCGTCTGAAGATGTGCTATACCCTCACATTGCCATATTTAAATATATTTGATAGAGATATATAATGATATTAATGATTAACCAATGGACTTAAGGGTTTCCCAACATTTTCAGGTACCAAACTACCAAACCCATATTATATTTGCGCCGGCTACTAGCACCTGTCATTTGCTGGCAGGACTTGCAGAGACTCCAGGAGGAAACAGATCGACAAAGAGCGATTTGCCAAGAGGATGACTCTGAGGGCGTACGTACATGTTTCATCATTTTTCAAGGGGGACATGTTGCAACAAATCAATACAAATGAATGGGGTTTAGTGGGGTATTGTGGTATTTCAATGTATTTCAGTTTATATACGGCTATACTATCTATAATATACTTGACAATACTAGTACATCATAACCTACCCTACCCCCAGGAATTTGTTGTATCAATCACCCATTGGACTAGGTATATGGTATGGTATAAGAAAAGATTAGTACGATGATTTCAAGGCAGGTATGGGGTATGACCAGCAAAATTCAGCAAAATCTGATTGGTCGGAGGGAAGTTCACCACGGGCCAACAGAACACTAATGATACAGTACCCATATATTCACTAATTCTTGGTGGTTGTACCCTCAAAAGTGCCTTGGCCAAAGACGTCTAAATCAGTGTATTTTATCGCTTTGTTTAGGATTGTTGACAGGAAATGGTGTTCTGGTTCCCAATTATAGGGGCTTCCGATGGCTTCCGTTCATTGGAGGATGCACAAAAGGCTCGGGCAGAAGCTGATCGGCTGAGAACAGAAAGCTCTGAAAAGCTGATGACTTCACTGAGGAATGCGGAGGTTGGGCGACCCGGTCACTGGGTTCGTGCTAAAAATCAAGATGTATTGCCAATTTATGGAAATTATCATAGGAAAAATGATGATTGGGGGTTCCAAGCTTGGAGACAACCCCATTCGGCCCAATAATGTCAAGCTGAAACTTTGAAGAAAAGGAATGATATCGATCGACCCCTTGCAAGTGGCCGGTTGGTGGCTTCAACTCTCTCCTTTTTTTTTCACATGTTTTTCCATCCCCCAAATGTGAATATTCATCAACCTTATCTTGTGTTGGCGGCCCCGCTACGACGTTATCAAGCTCAGTGGAAGTGCTCAATTATCTAGGATGGATTACGAAAATGGGTGTCACTTCCAACTGGGTGTCACGACTTGGTCATCAGCCTGAGGATTTGCGCCGAGCACAACAGGAAGCGGATCGATTGCGCGAGGAGAACGCGCAGCAACTGACATTGGCCACACGCCAATCCGAGGCCGGGAACTGGTTCTTCCATGTTCTTCCACAGTGGCCACAAGACTTGGACCCAAATCATGCCATTTGCCTCAGAAGTCACATCAAATGTTCCATCAAACCGATTCAAATCATTTCAAATCCATATAAATATATGATTATATATATATATATAAATCCACACAAATCCCTTCAAATCCAAGTTCAGAGGGCAATCCGCTCAACTCCAACCCATCCAACCCATCCAATTCCATTCAAATGCCCATCGAAATCCAAATTATGTGTGTTGTGGATTTTTTTTTCCCTGGGTTGGGTGCCCTTCCAGTTTGGACATAATCCTTGAAGGGACTGCACCGGGGCAACATGAAAAGCCGCAGCCCAAACCCAAATGGCCCTCCCCCTGATTTGTCTTCAATCCGCGGACCTCACGCGGAGATGTATCGACCTTTTCTCATTTGAAAGGAGAAAATTGTGCTACTGTAGTTCTGAATGTATCAAGAGAATCAAGATAGATCTTGCGTTTACCAAACCTGGAAAACGAAAATACATATTCAGGAAGCATCAAGCATGGTCAAACAACACAGAACATCATCCAACATCATTGAACATCATCAACATCACCGAACCCATTTTCTTCTTCTTCTTCTTCATCATCATCATCATCATCACATCGCCAAACAGAGAACTAAAACACAAAAATCGATGTGAACCATTGGGAACCTATCCAAGCGGCCTGCGATCAGCCACTGCCACCTGCCAGGAGCTACAACTTCTGCGCCAGGAGGCACAGCAGTTGCGAAACGAATGCCGGGAACAGCTGGCACTGGGAGCTCAACATGCGAAGGAGAATTTGGGGCGGTGGAATTTGGGTCGATTTACACTGATTCACTATGATTCACTCATACCATGAAAAATGTAGATTTGACATGACTTGACTATAGGAAAAATTGGGAATATTTTGGGGGGTAGAAGCATGTACTGTAGAACCAAAGATATCCATCTGGTCTGAGAACAGAAAAGGGGGGATTTATCACCCAGTGGATTGAGGGGTGCCCCAGTGGATAAGTTATATTATATTATATTACTGGTTGGTGGTTTGGAACATTATTTAGTTTTCCATGATTATTCCCAACTGACTTTCATATTTTTCAGAGGGGTAGGTATACCACCAGCCAGATGATATTATATTATGATATTCAATATAGTGTCACCAATAAGGACTCAATCCCTTACCCCCTCCTTGAAGCTGGCAGGACCTGCAGAAGTCACGGGAGGAGGCTGAGCAAAAACGAGTCACCATGGAGGAGGTCGGGAGTTGGAAGTTGCTGCTTCGGCTGGGAATTCCCCCCTTTGATGGAGGTTTAGAGCTGGGAAAATCCTGGAAGTAAAAAATGAATTTAGGTATAGGTTCCAGCAAACCAGAATTTTCTCAGCTCTAAGCCAGGATTTTTTCAGCAAACCATGTTTGATTACCGGAGGCATGTTTCTTGAACTTCATCATGAATCCCGTCCCCTTAATATATAACTATATTCTCAATGAGGGACCGCAAAATGAGTCGATCCACCTTGAACCGGTGTTGAACACCGGGGGTGTTTAATTTTCTGGAATGAGATTCCTCTCACATGGACGTTTGTTTTTGGGTTTACTGCCAAGCACATGGATAGTTTCCACTGGCACTTTGACTGATTTGCAGCTCAAGTTGATCACCCTTCAACACACCCCCAGAATCACGTTTTGTCAGGAAAAGCATGTCTTGAAAGAGGACCTTTCGTTCGACTCCTGCAGTTGTTGGTAGTTGTTGGTGCAGTTGTTTTTGGCATTTTTGCAGATTGAGGGTTTGGGCCAAAATCGCAGAGCCTGATCAGGAGCTTGGGAGTACCAAAGAAGAACTTCGAGCTAGCAAGAAGGTCGCCATCATGGGTCTCTTTCTATAGATTATAGATGTTGGCATACTTTGGCATTGTGTCCCTAATGGGCCTTGAATACCTTGACACGTGCAGGATTGTGAAAGCCTGACTGCAAAAGCAAACGATCTTCAAGAGGCACACTTGGCAGCCGGCACAGAATGGATACGATATTATACAGTCCATGCATGCTGGATAGTTCTGACATGTTCTGACGTCAATGCTTGATGTTTGTTTGATGCATGGCATATTTCAGCTGCATTCACAAGGTCTAAACCAAATATCTCGATGCATGTGTTTTTAATATGATACAACAATATATAACATTGTTAATAACTGTATATGAATATGTAACATTATGTAACTACTATCTGTGTTTGTGTGTGTGCAGATAGTTTTGGTCCAGTTTGCATCAGGAGCTGCAGAACACTCGTCGCAAAATGGCTGAGGTTGCTGAGGTTGCTGGGCTTCCGGGCTCGCGTCGATTCTCACAGATCGGAAAGGTTGTCAAAGGCCAACAAATGAACCCAAGTGGTACTCGTATCCATTTAACAGCATTTATATTAATTTATATAAAATTATATAACCATAACTTTGGATGATTTCCGATTTCGGGTGAAGTTTGCGAAAGGCCTATGAAGCCATGGCATGACTGCCGTGTTGCCAAGTCACAAATCTGGTGGCATCGCCAGGAGCTGGGGGCGCTGCAAAGCAGCAATGCTCAACAGGCCCAGGACAGTGCCTCATGTTGCAACACTGCCAGCTATCAGATACCCTCCGGCTATTTAACATAGCTATGGAACATGGCCCATTTATAGGTGATAAAAGTAAGGATTTTAGTAATGATGATTTAGCTTTAGCTCTTAAAAAATGTGATTTACATTAATATAGCATAGTATAGCTACATTAAATAACCAGAGGGTATCGTCAGATGCGGTGCCCGCAGGAGGTGAGGATCTTGCAAGAGGACTGAATGTGGGTTGGTGTATGGTGGATGTTGAACCGCAAATTTCACCAAGAAACACCAATTACATGGGCCTGGAAATAGACACCCCCAGAGTTCTGATGGCATAAGAACTGATGAGTTCAAACCCCATTTTCAGACACGCCCAATTGGATATTGTTGGTTTTTATCACATGATATCCCAATGTTTTCCAAATCACCAGTTTTGGGGTCAAGAACTACCATGCTCCATCCCCTTTATATCATGTTATAGTTATATCCAAATGATATCCCAATTCCACCCAATTCCCCAGTGAAGTCACCATTTCACCATTTGGATGGTAAATCCATGTGAACTGGAAACATGGATGTGTGATTGTTCCCAGTTTTTTGTTCATTTTGGTTGGTAAATCTATGTTATTGTCCATGATCCATAGATTCCATGGCATTGTTATCCATGTTACCAGGCTTCCACAAGCCCCATGACATAACTGGTGGGATTTTCCCGCAGGAACTGGAGTCCAGCCACCTGGACCGGGATCAGCTGAAGGCGCACAGCGACCACCGGGCACTGCTGCTGTCGGATCAAGCGGAGGACGGGGCCCAAACCCGGACGGGCCCCGGGGGATCCAATGGAAAATTCCCGAAAAATGGAGGTAGAAATGGGAAAGTCATCTATAAATGGTGGATTGTCAATCGCCATGTTTGATATGTTTGATATGTTTGATTGCTGGAGGGTAATGGGTTTCTTAGAATGGGTGTGTCTGAAAATGTGGGGCCCCATACAATGGCATGTTCGTAGTAAGAGTGGTGCTCAACCATCAAATTTGGGGGTACACCTTACTTTCAGACAAATGCAATGGTGGTACCCCAAAATCATCCAAAAATCAGTTATTATCATAATATGATTTGGGGTATCCATATTCTAGGAAGCTTCCATTATCTTTGGGATCTTTGGGGTTAATACGATTATAACTTATAACGATTAAAATCACATGTGGCAAAGGGAAATCCCCTAGAAATGGACATTTTAATGGGAAAACTAATGTATAAATGGAGGAGTTTCCCTTGCCATGTTTGATTACACTATAAATATCATGAAAATGGTTTGAATATGTGTCAATATGTTTATTGTATGGTCTGATACTAATGGAAAAGAATATTGGTACATACAATATTACATTGATTCAGATGATTACAGTGGTATATATTTATAACATTAGAAGAATGAACATAGTAATCATAGTCGTGATTGTGATTAACGATCATAACAAAACTGATAAGAAAAATAATGATAACACTATAAAAAGGAAAATAATGATAATCAAAGGAAGTTGGGAAGCAATACTTCCGTGTTACGGACAAATAGAATTCTGAGACTTGAAATGATGAAGGGCGGTAGATCGTATAATATAACATAACAATATATAACAAAAGAATAAGAAGCGGTGGAATTGACTTTGATGAAGGGTGGTAGATCACGGGTGGTAGATCACATAACAACAAAACATAACAATACAGAACAAAAGAATAAGAAGCGGTGGAATTGATCTTGGTGAAGGGTGCTGACAATGACGGGGTGGTGACGAAGGGAAGTGGTGACGAAGGGAAGTGGTGACGAAGGGAAGTGGTGACGAAGGGAAGTGGTGACGAAGGGAAGTGGTGAGGAAGGGAGGTGGGGACGATGGGAAGTGGTGAGGAAGGGAAGTGGTGAGGAAGGGAAGCGGTGATGAAGGGGAGTGGTGAGGAAGGGAGGTGGGGACCATGGGAAGTGGTGAGGAAGGGAAATGGTGACGAAGGGAAGTGGTGAGGAAGGGAAGAGGTGACAAAGGGAGGTGGTGACGTAGTTCTTGAAGCTGTGTGCGTAGAAGCTGTGTGCGTAGTTCTATGCGTTTCTTGCATTTGTGGTTGCAGAGCACATTGGAATGGCTGCATGAATGTTGCATGGGCTATGTTTTGGGGAGGAAGCCGGAGCACGAAACCTTGTGTTTTTCCGTGTAAAGTGGCTGCAGCCAGCGATGAAAGGTACCTCGCCTGTGCGGCGGTTGCGGCTGGGGTCGTTTCTGTCGCGAATTGTTCCTCCTATGTGTTTTGCAACGAGTGGTTGTTCCTGTGTGCGTAGTTCTATGCGTTTCTTGAAGCTGTGGTGGCAGATCGCATTAGAATGGCTGCATGTTTGTTGTCATTTGGTGTTGCCACGTGCGTAGATAGGTGCAGGTTTGCTACGGGATGCTGCAAAACGCAATGTAATGGCTGCATGAATGTTGCATGGGCTATGTTTTGGGGAGGAAGCCGGAGCACGAAACCTTGTGTTTTTCCGTGTAAAGTGGCTGCAGCCGGCGATGAAAGGTACCTCGTCTGTGCGGCGGTTGCGGCTGCGGTCGTTTCTGTCGCAAATTGTTCCTTCTATGTGTTTTGCAACGAGTGGTTGGTTCCTGTGTGCGTAGTTCTATGCGTTTCTTGAAGCTGTGGTGGCAGATCGCATTGGAATGGCTGCATGATGTTGCATGGGCTTTGTGTTGGGGAGGAAGCCGGAACACGAAACCTTGTGTTTTTCCGTGTAAAGTGGCTGCAGCCGGCGATGAAAGGTACCTCGTCTGTGCGGCGGTTGCGGCTGCGGTCGTTTCTGTCGCGAATTGTTCCTCCTATGTGTTTTGCAACGGGTGGTTGTTCCTGTGTGCGTAGTTCTATGCGTTTCTTGAAGCTGTGGTGGCAGATCGCATTGGAATGGCTGCATGATTGTTGTCATTTGGTGTTGCCACGTGCGTAGATAGGTGCAGGTTTGCTACGGGATGCTGCAAAACGCAATGTAATGGCTGCATGAATGTTGCATGGGCTATGTTTTGGGGAGGAAGCCGGAGCACGAAACCTTGTGTTTTTCCGTGTAAAGTGGCTGCAGCCGGCGATGAAAGGTACCTCGTCTGTGCGGCGGTTGCGGCTGGGGTCGTTTTTGTCGCGAATTGTTCCTCCTATGTGTTTTGCAACGAGTGGTTGTTCCTGTGTGCGTAGTTCTATGCGTTTCTTGAAGCTGTGGTGGCAGATCGCATTGGAATGGCTGCATGATTGTTGTCATTTGGTGTTGCCACGTCCGTAGATAGGTGCAGGTTTGCTACGGGATGCTGCGAAACGCATTGTAATGGCTGCGTCAAGCTCGGGCCGCGGCTGCATGCATAATACTATTGTCTTTTGCAGCTGAGCATCGTAAATCGTATTGGAATGGCTGCATCCACGCTGCGATAGTGATTTGTCAGCAGATTTTCTCAACTTTGGCGCTAGTGATTTTCCTTTTAAAAATCCTTTTAAAAAATGTTCAAAATTGTCGTTTTTCTGCTTTGGCGTCGAGATCCATCCGGTTTTGGAGCTGCAATTTGCGACACCGTTGCGCGTAGTTCTATTGTGTTTTGCAACTCAGTCTCTGCAGATCGCATTGTAGTGGCTGCGTCAAGGTTGCTCGGTGCCGCGGCTGCATGCGTAATACTATTGTCTTTTGCAGTTGAACAGCGTAAATCGTATTGGAATGGCTGCATCCAGGCTGCGATAGTGATTTGGCAGCAGGTTTTCTTGACTTTGGCGCTAGTAATTTTCCTTTTAAAAATCATTTTTAAAAATGCTTCAAAATCGTCTTTTTTCTGCTTTGGCGTCGAGATCCAGTTTTAAAGCTACAATTTCTGCCGCCGTTGCGCGTAGTTCTTTTGTGTTTTGCAGCTCAGTCTCTGCAGATCGCATTGTAGTGGCTGCGTCAAGGTTGCTCGGTGCCGCGGCTGCATGCGTAATACTATTGTCTTTTGCAGTTGAACAGCGTAAATCGTATTGGAATGGCTGCATCCAGGCTGCGATAGTGATTTGGCAGCAGGTTTTCTTGACTTTGGCGCTAGTAATTTTCCTTTAAAATTTATTTTTAAAAATGGCTCAAAATCGTCTTTTTTCTGCTTTGGCATCGAGATCCCAGTTTTAAAGCTACAATTTCTGACGCCGTTGCGCGTAGTTCTATTGTGTTTTGCAACTCAGTCTCTGCAGATCGCATTGTAGTGGCTGCGTCAAGGTTGCTCGGTGCCGCGGCTGCATGCGTAATACTATTGTCTTTTGCAGTTGAACAGCGTAAATCGTATTGGAATGGCTGCATCCAGGCTGCGATAGTGATTTGGCAGCAGGTTTTCTTGACTTTGGCGCTAGTAATTTTCCTTTTAAAAATCATTTTAAAAAATGCACTACACGAATTACTACATCTTATTTTATTACACTACATTAATTGCACTACAACTACAGCAACTACTACTACCACCGCAGCTACAACTACAATTACAACTACATTACGTTACATTACACTACACGAATTACACTGCAGCGTGCTACAACTACAAATAGAAATACAATTACAACTGCACTACATTTCACAACACTACACTACACTAATTTCATTACATTACATTACATTGCGTTACAACTGCAACTGCAACTACAACTACAAATCACTACGCTACACTTTACTAATTGCACTACACTACACTGCAACTACAGCTACGCTACTTTACCCTACACTAGACTACACTACACTATACCACACTACAGCACACAACACTACAGTACCCTACACTACACTATACTAATTTCACCACACCACAGCTACAGCTGCAACTGCAGCTACACTACATTAATTACATTACACCACAGTTACAACTCCATTACACTACACTACAACTACAGCTACAATTGCATTACACCACACTACACCCAGCAGTGGTGGTGAGGTGACCACTGCAACCATTGCAACCACTCCAAGAAACACAACTCCAACCACCTTTCGGTCCATCAGTGGATTCGCTCTGCCATCCGTGAGTCACAACAACAAACCTCTACTATAGGTTTCCTGTTTTTGAAATTCCGCCACCTCCTTGTGCGGCACTACTGGTATTGAACAATGGATAATGTAATCCATTGCTCAAGTCGACGCATGGTCAATGCTCAACGGATTGGTTTAAGGGAAAATCTAGAGGAAACCATCGATTTTCCCATGAAATATGGGGTTTACCGGGTTTTCCTGTAAATTTTTCCCTTAAACCAATCCATTGTCAACGCACATGATCATAATTATCTTTCTCGGCAAGTTATGACGACTCGCCTGCGCCTCGTCAGGAAGTCCGTCGATTCAAGGAGGCAATGATCCGAAATGAGTTGCCTGTGGTAAAGAAACCATTTAAAATGGAAATTACATGTGTTATTATAAGGAAGTCAAAGTATATGTGAACGAATGGGAAATTTGTGGAGATATTGGATAGCAATCTTTGGGATTATGTCCAAAGAACAGGTGGATATGTCTAGTCCAACAAACACTGGTTCTGTGTAGGCCATGTGCCATGGGTGGCAGAGATTCTTTGATTTCATTTGCAACCAGCTAGAAAATGTTTTGAGAAAACACCCCTAGACCTTCAACCCCAGAACGGTTCATGTTTTTGTGTCTTCAGGAATCTCATTTTCTGGGGGCTAGGACACATTTAAAACAACCAATAAAACCAATAGGTTTCCCATACAACCCATGGATATCAGCCAGATGCCTCTCCGAATGCCAGGAGCTGGAAATCACTCAAGCCGCCAATGCCCAGAGCAATGAGGTGTCCACCAGGGCGGGGGATCGCGACCACAGGAAACATGGGGGTATGTATCATGGGGATATAGCCCACAATATCTAACTGGGTGTGTCTGAACATGGGATATAACCTCCCCAAAAATGTAACATGATAAACTATAGGATTTTCGGATACCCTGCGGGTACCTATTTTCAGACAAATCCATAGCATGAGATCGTTAATGCTACTCGGAATACAAGATGATGTTGTCCATAGTTCTTTGGGAATTAGCCTGGTATCACGACTGATCTTGCGCGTAAACAGAAATGTGGTTGGAAGGTTGGTTTAGTCTATGCTAGCGAGAGGCAAAGAGATGCTTGGTCAAAGTCAAACTGCAGTAAAGGACACTCGTTCAGCACATATACATGTGTGTATAACATGTATATACACATATGTAATATGGTAGACAGATGTAGATGTCTGGTCCAATGGACCAACATCTTAGTTGCCAGGATGCCATGAGGCTGCAGAAGGACAGCAGACAAACATTGCTTCGATGAGGGATGAGCTAGCAACTTCTGTGACCGGTACAGAACAAGCTGGCAAGTAACTGTTGAGAACACCCAGGTTCCGGGTTTGCAACGGTAGATTCAGGCGCATATGTTGGGGAGGGGTGGGCCAACTACAAACCAAATCATGTTTTTTTTGGAAGCAAGCCACTACGGTTGTTCAATATAAATATCACATCATATCTCCATTTTTTCCCATTTTTTCCCATACATCCAAAGGGTGTAATTTTTGGCCACCAGCTGGGCGCACATCAAGGAGTTGGACCAGTGCCGTGCGGAAGCAGATTGGCTGCAGGCCGATCGAGCTCTGGCACCCCCAGAGGAGGCGTGCCAGAGAGATCGGTCAGAGCTTGGGTCGTTTGGGTTGCTTGGGAATAGGAACCTGTTACACGTAGAGAAAATAGGAACATATAGGAACATGTTTTTAATTGTTTGATACTATGGTATACTATGGTTATATATGATTTTATAGTTATCGCACTCATGCTTGTAAGTGATGCTGGTATATTATATATATATACATGATATACGTGTGTAATTACCATATGTGTACCATCGTTTATAAGGGATGGAATAGAACATGAGGATTTGTGTTGAATTGTTGCTTTGAAATGCGATTTCAACGGTGTGATCCGAAGATGGTCTTGGTTGGTGTTGGATCACTCTGATAGTTGGTCGCTTTCAGTGGCTCTTAATCGGTTGTGTACGAAGCAGTGCATGTACCCCAAAGAACTCAGTACAAGCCCTTCGACGGCTCAGAAATCATGATAGTCACTGCTGTAAGAGACCATTCAAGCGTCGACGTGAACGATTGTGGCATGCATTGGAAAATCACGAGGTCAAAATTGACTTCGGTATATCGCGGTTTCTGTTCCGTCATGGGCCACATTTGCTTCGGTAGAAGGTACACTGACACACCAACCAACACTATTGGTCTAGATCGGTTCATCTTCTGTGGTTGTATTCCAGATTGTTTTGGCACGTTGATGTTGTTGTTCACATGCCACGTATGCATGCTCTTGTGGTTTCTTTTCCACTTTGCAGTGGCTCATCCACCAGCAAATCAACAGACAATGTTTGCTATGGAAATCACCGTTTTTATAGGTAAATCATTGACAGAAAGATGAAAGGGCCATGGCTTCCATAGCTATGTTTCCCTGAGATTCAATAGGCCATAGCTATTCCCTAGCCTCATGGAATTCCATAGTGATATGGTATGATAGAGCCATATGTGTTTAATAGCTGTGTTTCCATAGCTATTTAATGGTAATTTACCCCTTTCATAGGCTACATCCCAAACCCCCAATGGTCTCCATGGTTTGCTGCCAGTTTCAAGCCCTTCGTGCGGAGACGGAGCGCTTGCGCGCTGCAGATGTGGCCGCCACATTGCTGTTGTCGGAAAAGGAGGAGGCCGCAGCAAACAACCAGAATTTACGGTGGACTTATCATCAGAAACCTGGGGATATCACGGGATTTAGAGCCATATCGGGATGTAAGTTTGGGATGGGTAACAATATAACAGAGGATCAGTTTAAGGTTGAAACGGTTTTTGTTTTGGCAGTGGCAGCCCTTTGTGCAAGGTGAACCAGTCCGAACGCACTTTCATGTTTGGTCCAAACACGGATTTCTTTCTTTTGTCACTTCAATTCCGTTCCTCTTGTTCTTTGAGAGGAATTGCAGCATTTGGCAGAGGATCCGAGTGTCAGTCGGGTTGTGGTTTATGTTGGCTTGCTTGAGATCTCAAGAACGTCGTGAATATCTGCAAGAACAATTTCTGCAGCGGTCATGGTTTCAAGTTCAGAGTATACCTTTACTTAATCCATGCCTGGGATGTGTAACCCCAAATTGCATCAGAAAAGAACACCCAATAATAGACATTAAGAAACCATCTCTGAGTGTTTTGGTGAGATTGAGTACTCCAAGTAGTGTGGATCCAACTCACCAACGATGGGGGGTCATGTATGGTAATGTTAGATCCCAGATAGAGGTATACCATGGTATACCCAATGTCATAAACCCAAGTTTGGATGGTGTATGATGGTGTATGGCTTTGGGTTTTCCATATTTATGTTCGGTATGATTTTGCCAATCAAACATCTTGGCCAAGTCTGCCTTCGGCATCCTGCGGCTAGGAACTTGGCCAATCTCGACATCAAGTGGCCTGTTTGGAAGATGAGATGAATCGGATGGCCGAGGCGGCTGTAGCAGTTGTGGCTTGATGGGCCGCGTTTGATGTCTTCGGAATGGTTTGATTACCTGGTAATATGATAGGGATTGAATCTGATTTATCAGTTTCATACCTTGAGTTCATCGAAGTTCATTAATCGATTTGGGCATTTGTTGTGCTAGTCGTGATTGTTTGTCGTTGTTCTTGAGCAGCATCCTTATGTGTCCCATCATCCAAATCCCGATTCTCTGATACAGTATATCCTGATATGAGACTGCATTGTGGAAGAGGCGCGGTATTGCATTTCATTGTAATACGTACTATCGTATCGTATTGTATCAATACATATATATATATATGATTTATATATTTTATATATACATTGTACGTTGATTGTCATTGATTTAACTTGATAATGTGGTATGAAACAAGATCCTGATCACCACATTAAAGTGTTAAAGCTTTGAATCTGCGCAGCGCCACAGGAGCGTGAGGAATATCGCCAGGAAGCGGACCAACTCCTGGTGGCGGATGCCATACGAGCAACAGAGGTTTGCTGGTGGCAGCTACCACGATCCCAAACAAACACCCGGTGATATTGACAATGGGTTGATGATGGTTAATGATGATTGATGAGTTGATGGATTGATTGATCCTTTCCTTTTTTTAAGGCTCCTCATGACATCAATCATCATCCATGGCTAATTGGTCACCATCCCAGGAATGGATGACCATGAAGGGTCATGAAGGTACCTGGTACCCTCAACTCCACCCAAAAACATAGAGAGAATCGAATTAATTCATATTAATTCCATATGAGTAACCGACAAAACTAGCGGAAGGCTAAAGTAGTGGGAAGTGGACACGGGATATTCAAATTTGTGCGAAAACATTCACAACTGATAGGGGACCACCCAGTTTGGCCATGTCTATTGCGGGTAGTAAGTAATTTTGTAGGCCACTCATATTGGTGATAGAACATGACAACCCATCAGCTGTCATGATCTGTCATGGGCAGGTCAACATTCAATTTAATCATAAATTCAACTAAACATAGGTAAACTATGGTAAAACTATGCTAAACAACATGGTAAACGAAATGACTTTTTTCGGCACATGGTCGCAACCCTGCCGAGGAACAGGCCAGGGAGTCGGAGGCGCTTCGTTTGAGCGAGGAGCTGACCGACTGCAGCTGTCAATCTTCGTGGTGTAAAAACCACGACCATCCATGGCCCCGGGCCCCTACTTTGGATGACATATACAGAATTATGTTCATTTTAATCTATTACAAATTAAACAAAACCCCTTTTATGGTTGATGAGTGGGAATGGTTTATTATGGTTTATTATTGTAGATCCCACATTCAGAAATGGGGGCGAAGAAAAGTACTACGGATGTTGTCGATGGTCCAGGGCTGAAAAGATCGATAAAGTCCGATTGATTTGGATTTGGTTCCATTCTGTTTGGTGATATTCTCATGTTCTTCGCGTGTGTTTCAATCTCGGAATCCTGTTGAATTTTCTGTTCTAAGCATTCTTTATAACATGTCCGTAGCTCTTCCACTTGGAGCCTAGTTTCTCATCATGCTCTGTCAAGGAGCGTGATGCTGCTCGCAAAGAACTAGATGAGCTGAAAGACAACGAGGTCAACTGACTTTGGAGCATGGCGTCATGAGTTGCTTGATGTTTGGCAAATTTCTCCAACCAACGACTGGCTCATCCTTTGATCAAACTGGCGGTGTCCAACAGCCAGGTACCTCGTCTGGTCCAGGTGCCGCATTCAACAAGAGTTGGCTGGTTGGTGTATGGAAAATGGTCCAATGATCTTCAATCGTTTTTTGTTTTTTTAATCCTATTTGGATCTATTTGGGATGATTCTTCCATTTTTCTGGACTATATATGACCATACTATCTACAATACACAGGGGTCGGACACACCAGCCAGATGATTCCGTGGGACCAGGAATGACACCCTGCACCCCTCCCACCGAACTGGCAGGAAGTACAACAATCTCGGGAAGATCTCAGGCAACTGCAGGACCGCGCAACTATCATTCTTCCTCCAAAGGGATGTGCTATGTGCCCATAGGGCGGGATGCCGTACCTCCAGAAATGATGATAAGCTAGTGGGTTTGGGGATTTCCCAAGATTTTCAGACAAAGCCATGAAGAGTGGTTGACTGATTTCCTCTCTGTGCAAACCTGTAGGAATGTTCTCACTAGTTGCAGAGTTAAGTTTCGACCACAGGCAGCGGTCATATCAGATATTCCTTTGCTGTCTTTTGGTAATTTTGGTACTCAAACATGGCAATGGAACATTGACACCGACCCCCATTTGCAATGACCATCAGGAGACTCATGATACGACCCTCACGACGCATGTGACCGAGCTGCAGTGGTGGAAATCGGAGGTGGAGAAAAAAGCGCAGATCATTTCACAACAAGTGGAGGCAGGGCCCCACGGGTCACATGGATGTTCATCCCACGTCTTGTGTTACAGGTATTAAACTGTTTTTATGTAATATAGATGACGGATGATGACTGATTATTGGATGATATTGGATGTGTTATGATTACGATTGTCATGAAGATGATACTTGACATGTGTACTTGCTGGCTTTCGAAGCAGGGTGATTAGGCACTTGTTAAATTCTTGTGTTGATCAAGGCAGGCAGTTACATGGAACCAGAAACATCCAGCAACATCCAGCAGCATTTGTAGGAGATTATCCAGTGCCAAGATGCGGTGGATCATTGGAAGTTGGAGGCACAGAATGCTGCAGCAACCATTGGGAAGCAAACGCAGGACGGCGATTGAGGTCGCAGCAGCCAGATCGCACAAACATGTGGGGTCCTATTTGGTACTGTGGGATCCTTAAACTATTTATCATTGTATGATAGACATGTGTCAAGTTATCATCATCATCATCATCATCATCACCATAATCGTACAGAAGCATTTGCAGGAGATTATCCAGTGCCAAGATGCGGTGGAACATTGGAAGTTGGAGGCACAGAATGCTGCAGCAACCATTGGGAAGCAAACGCAGGACGGCGATTGAGGTCGCAGCAGCCAGATCGCACAAACATGTGGGGTCCTATTTGGTACTGTGGGATCCTTAAACTATTTATCATTGTATGATAGACATGTGTCAAGTTATCATCATCATCATCATCATCATCATCATCATCATCATCATCATCACCATAATCGTACAGAAGCATTTGCAGGAGATCATCCAGTGCCAAGATGCGGTGGAACATTGGAAGTTGGAGGCACAGAATGCTGAAACAACCATTGGGAAGCAAACGCAGGACGGCGATTGAGGTCGCAGCAGCCAGAGCGCGAAAAATGTGGGGGTGGTTGTAGAATCGTTCAATTATTTCTGTATCTCCCTACATCTTTACAAGTAGCTGCTACTATGGTTGCAAAGATGATCCCCCAGGAGTCATAATTCATATGGTTCGGGTTGGTTGAACATACCTTAACATTGTCAACCACCTGAAAAATATGGCTATCTGATTGATCTCATCAAAAGTGCCACAAAATGATGATAATAGTAATATCATATAATATCCAAATTTGTTGTCACCAAGTATCAAATTTATTTGTTCATGATACCCAAGCATATACGACGGTTACATAAATTCAATACTACGCTTAAATTTTAAAACATATTATTATATTATATGTGCTATACATATGTCTAATCATCTAGTCATATCCGATACTAGGATCAATGAATATACACTTCTAATATGCCATTGATTGTGATGATATCCCATGATAAAGTATCAGTGTTTCTTATAATATCAACCAGATACCTTTTGTTGCCATGGCAGGATCTGCGGCAATGTCGCGAGCAGTTGGAGATGTGCAAAGAACAGGGCAAGGAGCGCACTGCCGCAGCGGTTGAAAAGCGACTGGAGGACGGAGGGTGGCACGGCGAAACTCGACGAAACACGACGAAACATGCCGCATGCCCAATGAGTTCCATGTGTTCCATTGTCATGATATGAACGCGATTGGTATGGGTTCATTTCATAGATAGATAGAGATATATAAATATAATTAAATATACATATATATATAATATATTAATTATATACAGTATATATACAAAGGTATTTATGATTATTTCAGAATGAAACTGGAACTTGTACTGTGCCTGGTGTTCCCAAATTTTTCCATTCCGAACTGATTTGGGATGGTGATGCCCTGCGACGAATGCCTGTTGTGCAGATGACCATAGATGATTCAAAAGCAACTCACAAACATTCCTGAAACCCCACAAAAGATTACAAAAGATCATCGTAGGTGTTGGGTATACGTCTCAACATCCTTGGGATGAAAGCCTTCAGGCAGAAGATGAGTTGGAAACTCTGAAGAAAAGATATCAGAAGAACATGGCCTTGGTGTCTCGCCAAGCCAAGGTGCCCCTGCTGATCTTATTCGGCTTAGTCGGCTTAGTTGCGGCTCACCTTGGTCATCTGTGCACTGTTTTTGCTCGCGTTTTTGGTGGTCAGGAATTGGAAGACTGCCAAGAAGAGGTGGACACCTGGAAGGAGGAAGCTGCGACAAAATCCCAGACGATTGCAGAACATCTCCAGGCAGTGGTCAGCGGTTTGATGTATTTGGATGTAATTATTTGGTGTATTTGATGCATTTGATTTTGAAAGAGATGAACTGGATACCGGATACCTGGTTTGTTCCAATGTAGTGCCCCACATGGCAGGAGATCAAGCGCGCTAGAGATGAGTTGGAGGAGATGAAGAGACAAAAGGAAAAGGATGCAACCAGTGCATTGAAGCAAAGTGAGGCGATGGCAGCAGATCAGTTTTGGAGAGGTCAGTGCAAGTTGTCTCAAGAGGCAGGCGGTAACGATGGATTCAACACCACGATGAATCACCATCGGGATTGTCACTGGACTAGTACGCACATTCAACTGGTAGATACCGGTAGAAAGCCATAGGGCTGGTTACATCAATCCCATAGCTGCGGGACCAGGTCCTAGCCCGATGCCAAGAAGACTTGGAGAAGTGTCAACAGGAAGCTGAGAAAAGGAAAGAAGAGTTTTCCAAACAAGCAGAGGCAGGTGTGGGTCAACCCCCAAAAAAAATTGGATGGATTTGGTTCTGTTTGATGATCGATATTCAACATCTCAAAATGGTCCAAACCTGTGGTCCACAGACGGGGTCTTAATTTTTGAATACCCCACGCGACCAGTTCCCAGGTAGGGTCTGCTGGGATGATGTGTGGGTATGACACGCCAACTGCCCTTCAATGTTCATCAATTCCACAGGAGATATTTATTTAGTAAATGTTTAATCAAATCATATCCGATACTAGGATCAATGAATATACACTTCTAATATGCCACTGATTGTGATGATATCCCATGATAAAGTATCAGTGTTTCTTATAATATCAACCAGATACCGTTTGTTCCCATGGCAGGATCTGCGGCAATGTCGCGAGCAGTTGGAGATGTGCAAAGAACAGGGCAAGGAGCGCACTGCCGCAGCGGTTGAAAAGCGACTGGAGGACGGAGGGTGGCACGGCGAAACACGGCGAAACACGACGAAACATGCCGCATGCCCAATGAGTTCCATGTGTTCCATTGTCATGATATGAACGCGATTGGTATGGGTTCATTTCATAGATAGATAGAGATATATAATGATATAATATGATATATATATATACATATATATATATGTGTTTACAGTATGTATACAGAGGTATTTATGATTATTTCAGAATGAAACTGGAACTTGTACTGTGCCTGGTGTTCCCAAAATTTTCCATTCCGAACTGATTTGGGATGGTGATGCCCTGCGACGAATGCCTGCAGTTGTGCAGATGAGCATAGATGATTCAAAAGCAACTCACAAACATTCCTGAAACCCCACAAAAGATTACAAAAGATCATCGTAGGTGTTGGGTATACGTCTCAACATCCTTGGGATGAAAGCCTTCAGGCAGAAGATGAGTTGGAAACTCTGAAGAAAAGATATCAGAAGAACATGGCCTTGGTGTCTCGCCAAGCCAAGGTGCCCCTGCTGATCTTATTCGGCTTAGTCGGCTTAGTTGAGGCTCATCTTGGTCATCTGTGCACTGTTTTTGCTCGCGTTTTTGGTGGTCAGGAATTGGAAGACTGCCAAGAAGAGGTGGACACCTGGAAGGAGGAAGCTGCGACAAAATCCCAGACGATTGCAGAACATCTCCAGGCAGTGGTCAGCGGTTTGATGTATTTGGATGTAATTATTTGGTGTATTTGATGCATTTGATTTTGAAAGAGATGAACTGGATACCGGATACCTGGTTTGTTCCAATGTAGTGCCCCACATGGCAGGAGATCAAGCGCGCGAGAGATGAGTTGGAGGAGATGAAGAGACAAAAGGAAAAGGATGCAACCAGTGCATTGAAGCAAAGTGAGGCGATGGCAGCAGATCAGTTTTGGAGAGGTCAGTGCAAGTTGTCTCAAGAGGCAGGCGGTAATGATGGATTCAACACCACGATGAATCACCATCGGGATTGTCACTGGACTAGTACGCACATTCAACTGGTAGATACCGGTAGATAGCCATAGGGCTGGTTACATCAATCCCATAGCTGCGGGACCAGGTCCTAGCCCGATGCCAAGAAGACTTGGAGAAGTGTCAACAGGAAGCTGAGAAAAGGAAAGAAGAGTTTTCCAAACAAGCAGAGGCAGGTGTGGGTCAACCCCCCCAAAAAATTGGATGGATTTGGTTCTGTTTGATGATCGATATTCAACATCTCAAAATGGCCCAAACCTGTGGTCCACAGACGGGGTCTTAATTTTTGAATACCCCACGCGACCAGTTCCCAGGTAGGGTCTGCTGGGATGTGTGGGTATGACACGCCAACTGCCCTTCAATTTCCACAAACGTCCCGATTCAGGGGGGATTAGCCAATTATATGGACATCACTTATCATTACTAAGTTTGACGATTAGAGATTGAACTTTCGTTAGATCCTAAACATAGTGGTTAACCTGCGAAATATAATGTTGATAGATGGTGACAGTATAGAAGATGAAAAGATGCGAAAAACTGTGCCCCAATGGATTCTTGACAGGAGCTCATGGATTGCCGAGGGGAAGCAGATCAGCTCCTTGCTACTGAGTCCATGCTTCTGGCGGAGAGGACACAGCTGCAGAAGGCTGGAACAAGGCTTTTCAGCAGTGTTGCCACTTGTTCAAATACTACAGTAGGTAGGTTGATGTTTTTTATATGTTTGTAAGCCTGTTCTTATATTTTGTTTGATTTTGGTTTGCGTATATGTACGTATATAATGTTATTATATTATATGTGTGTGCCTGCATATGTTTAATACCCATTGTTTGGGATTGATGCCGGTTGTCAAACTACGTTTGCACGTAACGGTTACAGCTTGTCGTGATTGGACCTTCAAGCATCTTCAAGCATAGCATCCGAATGCCTGGTGTTGATGTCTTAGACTTGGCAATTTGATGTGCGATAGGAAGTGGAAGAATACCGAGCAGAAGCTGATCGGCTTTGTATTGCTGAGTCGATGCACCTGGCGGAGAAGTCTCAGATCGAAAAGGCGGGCTTTGACAATGCTGCTGTTGGGTGCCATTTTGAGAGCACAGAAACACTATGATCACTATGAAATACTATGAAAATACTATGAAAATACTATGAAACACCATCTTGGGAAGGCGAAGATATTGACTGATTACATCGAAAACATTGTTGATGATCGGAATTCAGAATGCAGTGTTGTCCCATTTGAGCCCTTACGTAATGTTTTCTAACGAGATTCAATTTGCACTGCCTTGTCACAGCCTCCCTTAGCCAATGTGTTGGTGTTTCTTGGTATTTGTTGCTGTTTGTTGGTGTTCGGTGCAGGAGCTGGAAGACTTCATGACCAAAGCAGATCATCTTCGGGTGTCCGAAGCCATGCTGCTGGCAGAGCAGTCTCAGATGGCACAGGACCGACTTGTACCGGCAAGGAAGATTGACTCGGGATGATTCGTGATCTAAAATAGCCATTGAAATTGATGAAACTTGGGATATCTAAAATGGCCCTTTGAAAGTATTTCAATTGGGAAAAGAATGATGAACCAGTGGATGGGATGGGGTAGCCTATTTTCAAACAAACCCACTCTACAGCTGATATTTTGGTTGGATTCATCAGGCACCGACTTGCCACAAAATCATACGCGCTGTTGTAGCCATTGCTGTTGTAGGCTGTAGGTACTACTACTACTACTGCTACTACTGCTACTACTGCTTTCTGTGTGTATCTCAGCGGCTGTACCAACAAGTGAGATACGGTCAGAAGAAGCGTAGATTACTCTTGTAAGGAGGGGCGCAATTATGCTGAGAAAGTGCACCAAACCATGCAAAGCGATAGGGCCCCAAAAAAAGACGACTTGTAACTTGTAACCATATATTATGAGAGTACATTAAACTCATTTGACTCGGTGTATACCAATCAAATATTGTTGTGTACATTCATGCAATGGCAAAAGTGATGAAGAAACCTATGTAAGAGATGTGTTTTTGTTTTGTTTGTTCATAACATGTGTTTGTTTTGACATCATCCTTGCAATCGCTGCTTAGTTGTTCCCATCCTTGCCATCATCATAATAGTAGAATCATCATCATCATCCTCCTCCTCCTCATCCTCATCCTCATCCTCATCCTCATCATCATCATGTTGCCGTCGTCATCGATCACGATGAGTTCAATCCCACTCCGGCGTTGCTCCGTGCCGCTCGGACTGATCGCTGCATCACAGATATCACAGGAGTTAGAGAACTGCAGGGTCGCAACAGCTGAGCTGAGGAAGGCGGAAATCTGGTTTTCCAATGTGTCAGGGTGTGGATGTTCCACGGATGAGACGGGGGTGGCTTTTAACGGAGGGCACACGAGAAATGCCGGGTTTGCATGATGATACTGAAAATCAACACTGTCAGTTGTCCCAGAGGGAATTGGATGTTGATACGCCCCGGGAGAAGTTTGAAAGTGTCAACCATTGTCATCCCCGAAGAATACTGCTAGTGGATATGGATTTTTGCAATGAACATGAGCATGTCGTGCATTGTTGCTATATATCAAATTGTCGGGCTCCCGGGGTGGCCAAACAGCGTGAAAGGCAAGCTCAATCTATATATATATTATATACATAATTATATGTGTGTGTGTATATGTGTGTTATCGTCCCATTTCGAAACATCTGCATCCGTTTGTAAAAACCAAGATTTTGAAGTTGCTGTAGCCACTGGCAAGCACCACAGGAAACTTTAAGTTCACAGTTTTTATTGTGTCATTACAATATATTACAATGCATTTTTTTCGCATGGTTTCCTTTGTCCATGACAGCCCTTGAGCTTTGAGACGCAGGAAAGAGACGATTTCCATGCTAAAGCTGATCAGCTCCAAGTAGCTGAAGACTGCCATTTGGAACGACTTTCACTTGCGAACAAGGCTGATATTTTGCTGTCCTCAAC
Organism: Cladocopium goreaui; assembly: GCA_947184155.2. NCBI lineage: Eukaryota > Dinophyceae > Suessiales > Symbiodiniaceae > Cladocopium > Cladocopium goreaui. Next base: position 158,322 of record CAMXCT020004368.1, read on the forward strand.
ACAGCTAGGGTTTAAAGATGTTTAAAGGATGGGACTGCAATAACATGGGACTCTTGGGCGTTTGGTGCGGAGGAACCTGGATATGGAGAAAGTTGACGTTGCAGATCGGGGATAATTGTAGCACCATGTAGCACCTAAGTGTTCATGTGTTCATGATTTGGCTCTCTTGAGAGGGCTAGACGGCTAGATTTGGTCAACAAGCTAAGCTCCATTGGCCATTGTATTTGATTTGTTTGTGACAATAGTACAGTATGTTATGTTGATGTATGTTGAATGCTCCTCTTTTTGAGCGAAAGGCTGTGTGGTTCAAAAATAAACTCACGCCCTGTAGCTGGTTTGAAATGCAAAGGGTCGCCTGAGGTATGAAGACTACATTTACATACACTTAGGATTTTAATATAGATAGATATATAAATATATGTTTATATTTTTTCATTGTTTATTTATATAATTGTATATACATTTCTTTATGGATTGGCCATGCATGGCCATGCTGTTCATTTTTGAGTGTTTAGTGGACAGGAACTTGGGAAATTGACAGCAGAAGTCAATCAGCTTCGAGCTGCTGAAGCGTTGCAACTAGACGAGATTGCCCAGATTGGCAAGGACCCATGGCTGGATGTGTCTGGAAATGGGGTATACCTGGTATACCCGTACCCATGATGTAGCCATTTCATACGAAATTGATGATAAACCATGGGCTTTGGAAAATCCGATTTCCAGACAAACCCATATGGAATGTTTGAAAGGTGTTGAAAGTGGTATTTCTTACTGTAGCCATTTGTAGCCACATTTGGGATCTGGGGCCAACCGGTTGGGCCGGGTGTGTCGACGCATCTCGTTTCGGGACGTTTTAGGTATTTAGACGTTGAGACCTTTATCTAACGCATAGCATTATGTTATCATGGTTTTGTATATCATATACTACATTGACCCTCCAAACCCCGGGTTCGCCCACACTTAAACAACACATCCAAACAATATGATATACTTATCACCAGGATGAATGAAAACACTGGCTATACGCAGTGATTTTGACTTTAAGATTTCAGGATTTAGGGTTTTAGGTTTTAGGGTTTGTTGTTTTGGAAAGTAAAAAACTTATACCCCACGCGGGGATTTGAGCATGTCAAATGATATGGAGGATTCGCCGCGGGCAAGCCTAGGGTTTGCAGTGTACATTGATCTACATTGTACTGTATATATATATGTATATATGTATATATGTATTTATATATATATATATTTATGTTTTCCCTTCAGCCCATGCCCCAGCAAAATGCATCAAGTGAGTCACAACTGGAGGACCTGGAGAAGCACCGCGCCGAAGTTGATCGGCTGTGCATGGCCGAAGCCATGCACATGGCAGAGAAGGTGCAAATTTCTGAGGTGCGGCTGGGGCTGGAGGATTCGCCATGGGGATATGATTCTGGATAAATGTTCAAAGGATTTCCAATGGGGATGGGTCAAAATATATACCATATATTTAAGGGCGGCCGCCCCTGTCGCCGACCCCGGAAACCTGTGCCATCCTCTCGCCTTCATCCATCAGGCGCGCCCGACAAGTCTCTGGCAGCCCTTGCATTGCATTGATCTAGTGGGTCAATCCATGAAAATATGGATGCTTCTATGTTTGGCTTAGTAGCTGCGTTCCACTGTGCCAGTTGTTTCTTTGTCTTTCAAGCAGAGATCACATAGACTTAACTTGGCATAGCACTTCGTGTTTTTAATTTCTTTCCCTTCAGCATCTAGTTGTGTTATCAAAGAAAATCATTGTAGCAGTCCCTTGTTCCTCGTTCTTGTGTAATCCAAATTCAATTTAAGCTCCATCTCTCGTGTTTTCAAACATGGTTTTCAGATTCTTCACGTGATTGATGGGAGGATGACATAAATTCACTCGCAGGAGAGTGGCTGAAAAGCAGAAAATCTAAATTGACCAAAGTGGACAAGTTGCATCAGTGAGGGCAAGAACAAATATCATGATATTTTGGGGCTGTTCTTGACTTTTTGGGGATGAGACAACAAAAAAAGTGCCAAAACTGATCACCAAACATTGGGATTTCTTGGAGCACGAAGTAATATGAAACGACTCGGGATGAAGCAATATGACACATTATCAAACAGTACAATACCAACAGCAGCTTTCTGGTCAAGACTAGAAAATTCAATCCTTTGGATCATGAGATATGAAACCTCATGAAGAATCATCTCATCACTAGAAACCACCACTAGTCTCTGTGAACCAATGGCTTCTTGAACATGCGTTGCAAGATCGGGATTTCCTGAGGGTGGATGGCATGGCATACAAGCTGACCGCACATGAAGGAGTGATCAGTCTTCTCGTAGCCCGAGCTGCCTACAACAAGTCGCATAGCTTTTACGAACAATGTGGGCTGCTTCTGCGGGACTTGAAGTTGACCGTTCGAACGGTCGGGAAGAACATGGAGCTGGCCCCGCCTCAAGATTTGCCATGGGGGCTGGGAAGGTGTAAGTTGAAGCGCGTTTCTAGCTAGTTCTGTAGAATTTTGGATGCCGCATTAGCAGTTTTTTTGGTGCGATTTGGTGGCTTCTCCGTCCTTCACTGCCATGGTGCTTCAGGTCCTGCCAGCCTGAAACACCATGGCAGTGAAGGAAGGAGAAGCCACCAAATCGCACCAAAAACTCCCCTAGACAACTAGCTCTTCAACTTACAGCTTCCGCCAAAACATTGGACCCGCCAGCCTAAAACACCATGGCAGTGAAGGACGGAGAAGCCACCAAATCGCACCAAAAAACTCCCTAACGCGTCTTCTGAAATCCTAGAGAACTAGCTCTTCAACTTACACCTTCTGAGCCGCCAAATCACTGAAGACGCTGCCGCCGCCGCCGCTGCTGCTGCTGGTGCTGCTGCTGCTGGTGCTGGTGCTGGTTGCTGCTGCTGCGGGTTGCTGCTGCTGGTGCTGGTGCTGCTGGTGCTGCTGGTTGCTGCGGGTTGCTGCTGCTGCTGCCGCTCCTGTTGCTGCCGCTGCTGCTGCTGCTGCTTCTGATTTTACTGTCGGCCCGATATCGTAATTGAAGTTGGACACTCTTATTCCCTGGCGCGCCCCTCCTGCTGTCGGCCGGGGTCGGTGGATTCAGGGGGATGAACATCCAGAAGATTCCAGAAGCAGTTATTTTAAGGTGTGAAGGGTGACCCCAGGGACACGATTCATGTTTGGGGGGTCCCATATGGCGTCCAGGAACGCGATGCTTGCTATGTCCAAGTGCAACAGCTGCGTGCCTTATCTTTCGGCGCTTTCCTGCTCTACTTCGGGCGGATGAAAACCATGGCCGAGGTGCGCCAATGGCCACATCTATTTAAAGATATTCGAGTAGACAACGGATGACAAACGTATAGATTCTGTTGGTTTTGTTTTAAGTGTTTTTTCCAACAGGCAATGTTCGCGTAGCAGTCTTAAGGACTCAGGGGTTGGTCGCTGCAATTAGATAAGTGTTGGGTCTTTGGGATTGTCCAACCTGCAGTGGTTCTCATGTTCAATAGGTCAAACCCCACAGATGTGCAGAATGTTGGTTTTACCATGTTTTACCCGTCGGCAAATGACAGGTGGTTCGCAAGTGGAAAGAAGAAGCTGCCGATTGTCATGCCGAAGCTGCGTGCCTGAGAGACACCTCGCAAATTCTGAAGGCCATGCCAGAATGCTGACGGATCAAAATCACAAGAATTCCTTTAATCAAATCTGATGTTGACAAGAAATGCATGATCTTTCACTTCTCATGCACCCTTTGCTTTGGATTTTGGAAGATGACATCAATCGTTAAATCTCATGAGAGTGGATGTGGATGTGGATGTTAAATTCTAGAGGATCAGTGACTTATAATTTGGCCCAACCTCTTGGTTCTCTACAAAGGGTGCCCTCTCTAGCCATTCCAGGCCCCCCTGCAGCACTGCAGGAACTTCAGAAGTGCAGATCAGAAATAGATCACCTCCAGGCACAACATGAAACAGACATCATGGAGATGAGCCAGATATCCAAGGAGATTTGGCGGGAGTGATAATCTGATAGGGCCATTCACCTGAGTCTTGTACAACAAAATCCAAGGGCATGGCATCAGATAAAAACGGAGGCGCAGCTAATTGCTCTGCAAATCTCTGCCAGTTTCTTCTGATGGACAGAGATAGCTTACGCCTTTGGAAGTCCAGATGATGAATCATTATAAATCTTGGCCAGGTCATGAGTGGATTGTATCACAGCAGTTGATTCGATGTGGCTGAAGAGTTTTGATGTTAATCTCTGCGTTTCGAGAGCCTCTTCCAACAAGATTCTGACGGCCAAACGAATCATGGGGGAGCCACCCAGTTCTGCCTCCCTGCGCAATCTTGCAGGATCGAGATGACTATCAGTCCCTTTCCGAACAATTTCGCGCAGCATTCGACGAGATGTCCATTGTCGTAAAGGCGCTATCTGAGTCTATTTTGACTCATCTTGACATAGGATTTGGGAACCGACCAGGGCGAATGTCATCAACAACAACGCTGCGTTCAAAATTGGGTCATAGTAAGCCATAGTACTATATTATATTGTTCTGCAATAGTCTTGATTCGTGCTGCATGAATTGATATTCGCTATATTCCGCTATTGTATCATATAGCATACAGACAAGTATACACTATCTGTGCGTAGACGAGCCATTAATTTAATTGGCCAGGTTTCCCACAGATTCTTTCCCTGCAGGAAGTGGTCCATGTCTACCCCAATTTAGAGCCACCCACATGAATCATCATCAATGAATCAAGAGCCAATGCTTGATGTTTCAACCACCCCAAAGATCCTGTGTTTGATGATCTCCCCACTGGACCCACATGTTTCAACCGGAGTTGGAGGAGTGGCTCCATGGTGATGTGACCGGGGGAAAGAATTCAAGACCCTAAAACAGGAGGGAAGATAGGCATTCTTAGATTCTTGATATGGTTTTAAAATGTGGTAAAACCTTTCAGGTGTTGCATCATTGGGATCTGAGCCTGTATAGCGCTTAAGTTTCGGCCCTTCAGACGGCCAAAAAAAGGTTCCTCCCGGCATGCCCAAGCTCTGCAGGAGTTAGATCAATGCAGGGCCCAAGCGAACGACCTCCGGTCAGCTCAAGAAGAACAGCTCGCACAAATCACACAGATTTCCAAGGAGTTCCGTTTGCTCAGCACATTGTCACCGGTAAATACACATGCGCATCTTTGTATCCGTGAATTATTGACACATGTTCTTGGAATTGATACTGTAAGTTGGCCATTTGTGATGCTGATGCTTCGTTTCACTTTCACAGGAGCGCGACGAATACAGCGAAGAGATTGCCCGAATGCGTGGTCTGCAAGAAGAATGCGAGGCAGAGATGTCCCAGCTCGCTAAGGACAGACAGGCTGCTTCCAGCTTCACATGAGAATGAGAACAGCGACCCATGGCACAGTCCCCGTCCCAAAAATGAACGTCCTGTTTTTGTGCAGGCAAACAATGACATGCAATGACAACATCTCATAATTTAGTCACACTGCTTTAACCATAGGTTCGTTGTAGATGCATGATCAATCATGATCATACACCTGTGCAAAGGCCTTTGGAAGCTCCCAGCCGCCCAAGTCTTGTGAATGATCCCAACATGCAGGAGTTGGATCACTCCAGAGCACGAGCGAGCGATCTCCAGAAAGCTCAGGCAGAACAGCTTGCAGAAATCACTCGGATTTCCAAGGAGCTTGAAAGTTTTGAGCCTGTTGGTATCCCTTTGGTTCTGCATTTATCATATCGGATTTATGGGCTGATCATGTAAGAACTGTTCTTATTTTTCCAAATTCCCACTCAGACTCATGCATCTCAGTCCAGACAGAATCCATTTTTGACAGGCTGACCTGCTGATTTTTTCTAATTTGTGATGTGTTTCGTTTGGCTTCCTCAGGAGCGTGACGAACGCAGCGAAGAGATTGCCCGAATGCGTGGTTTGCAAGAAAAATACGAGGCAGAGATGTCCCAGCTCGCTAAGGACAGACAGGCTGCTTCCAGCTTCACATGAGAATGAGAACAGCGACCCATGGCACAGTCCCCGTCCCAAAAATGAACGTCCTGTTTTTGTGCAGGCAAACAATGACATGCAATGACAACATCTCATAATTTAGTCACACTGCTTTAACTATAGGTTCGTTGTAGATGCATGATCAATCATGATCATACTCGTGCGCAAAGGCCTTTGGAAGCTCCCAGCTGCCCAAGTCCTGTGAATGATCCGAACATGCAGGAGTTGGATCACTCCAGAGCACGAGCGAGCGATCTCCAGAAAGCTCAGGCAGAACAGCTTGCAGAAATCACTCGGATTTCCAAGGAGCTTGAAAGTTTTAAGCCTGTTGGTATCCCTTTGGTTCTGCATTTATCATATCGGATTTATGGGCTGATCATGTAAGAACTGTTCTTATTTTTCCAAATTCCCACTCAGACTCATGCATCTCAGTCCAGACAGAATCCATTTTTGACAGGCTGACCTGCTGATTTTTTCTAATTTGTGATGTGTTTCGTTTGGCTTCCTCAGGAGCGTGACGAACGCAGCGAAGAGATTGCCCGAATGCGTGGTTTGCAAGAAAAATACGAGGCAAAGATGTCCCAGCTCGCTAAGGACAGACAGGCTGCTTCCAGTTTCGCATGAGTGGCCTATGGCACAGTCTCTGTCCCAAAAATGACCGTATGATGTTTCTGTGAAACGCCAGCAATGACATGCAATGACAACATCTAACGACTCAGTCACACGGCTTTCTAGATTGATTGATTGTTTATTGTAGATGCATGATCATACACGTGTGCAAAGGCCTTTGGAAGCTCCCAGCTGCCCAAGTCCTGTGAATGATCCGAACATGCAGGAGTTAGATCACTCCAGAGCACGAGCGAGCGATCTCCAGAAAGCTCAAGAAGAACAGCTTGCAGAAATCACTCGGATTTCCAAGGAGCTTGAATGTTTTGAGCCTGTTGGCGTTCCTTTGGTTCGGGTGCATTATGGATCAAATCATGATGGTGCATTAAGTCATTGAAATATTGGCTGATCTTGAGCCAGATGTAAGAACTGTCCGTTTGTCCGAAGTCACAACTAACTCATGCAGCGCAGCCCAGACAGAAGTCTCAAAGGCAGACCGACTGATTTTTTCTACTTTGTGATGCTGACTGATGTTTCGTGTCGCTTTCGCAGGAGCGCGACGAATGCAGCGAAGAGATTACCCGAATGCGTGGTCTGCAAGAGAAATACGAGGCAGAGATGTCCCAGCTCGCTAAGGACAGACAGGCTGCTTCCAGTTTCACATAAGAACAGTGACCTAATGTCCACCTATGATTTATAAATAGGGGGGCCCCTCCCCCCCCTCTTTGACCCTAAATAAACTTAAAGCCACCATAAAACTTGTTTGTATGTAAAGGTTTTAAATTACTGTACCACAATTGAAAACGAATACATAAAATGCAATTTCAAAAAAAAAGGAATCCAGCAATTGTTTTAGTATTGATCTAGTACTCATGTCATGGACTTAGTATTGATCTAGTACTCATGTCATGGATTTAGTATTGATTTAGTATTCATGTCATGGATTCAGTATTGATCTAGTATTCATATCATGGATTTAGTATTGATTTAGTATTCATCTCATGGATTTAGTATTGATTTAGTATTCGTGTCATGGATTTAGTATTGATTTAGTATTCATCTCATGGATTTAGTATTGATTTAGTATTCATGTCACGGATTTAGTATTGATTTAGTATTCATCTCATGGATTTAGTATTGGTTTAGTACTCATTTCATGGATTTAGTATTGATTTAGTATTCATTTCTTGATCAGCGGGAGGGGGAAGCTCAGTAGCTTTATTCAGGGTCAAACTCTAATTGGTGCTAAGGCACCTCATGGGGGGTACCCTTGATGAGTTGATTTGGAGTTGATTTTGGATAAGTTTAAGTAAAGGTTTTGAATAGAAAGAGCATCCATCATTTTTGACAATGTCCAGCTATCATTTTTGAATAAAGGTTTTGGTCAGCCCCATCTGGGCAAATCTGGGTTTAGGGCCAAAAAAAATTAGCTTTATTTAAGGGGTGTTTAAAAATCGTAGGTCAACATTATGGCACAGTCTCCGTCCCCAAAAAAATGCAATGACAACATCTAACAATTTAGTCGCACAGATTTAACTGTAGGTTCGTTGTAGATGCATGATCAATCATGATCATACACCTGTGCAAAGGCCTTTGGAAGCTCCCAGCCGCCCAAGTCTTGTGAATGATCCGAACATGCAGGAGTTGGATCACTCCAGAGCACGAGCGAGCGATCTCCAGAAAGCTCAAGAAGAACAGCTTGCAGAAATCACTCGGATTTCCAAGGAGCTTGAATGTTTTGAGCCTGTTGGCGTTCCTTTGGTTGTGGTGCATTATGGATCAAGTCATGATGGTGCATTATGTCATTAAAATAGTTGGCTGATCTTGAGTCAGATGTAAGAACTGTCCGTTTGTCCGAACTCCCACTCAGACTCATGCAGCTCAGCCCAGACAGAATTCTCAAAGGCAGACCGACTGATTTTTTCTACTTTGTGATCTGATGCTGATGTTTCGTGTCGCTTTCGCAGGAGCGCGACGAATGCAGCGAAGAGATTACCCGAACGCGTGCTCTGCAAGAGAAATACGAGGCAGAGATGTCCCAGCTCGCTAAGGACAGTCAGGCTGCTTCCAGTTTCACATGAGAACAGTAATCTATTGCACAGTCTCCGTCCCAAAAATGAAGGTAACAACAATGACATGCAATGACAACATTTAACAATTTAGTCACACTGATTTAATTGTAGCTTCTTTGTAGGTGCATGATCAATCATGATCATACATGTGTGCAAAAGCCTTTGGAAGCTCCCAAAATGCCCAAGTCTTGAGAATGATCCGAACATGCAGGAGTTAGATCACTCCATGGCACGAGCGAATGATCTCCAAAAAACTCAAGCAGAACAGCTTGCAGAAATCACTCGGATTTCTAAGGAGCTTGAAAGTTTGGAGCCTGTTGGTATCCCTTTGGTTATGGTGCATTATTGGCTGCTCTTGTGAGTGCATGAAAGAACTGCCCTTATTTTTCCAATTCCCACTCAGACTCACGCATCTCAGTCCAGACAGAATCAATTTTTGACAGGCTGACCTGCTGTTTTTCTATACTTTGTGATGGTGATGTTTCGTTTCACTTTTGCAGGAGCGGGACGAATACAGCGAAGTTGCCCGAATACATGCTCTCGAAGAAAAATACAAGGCAGAGGTGTCCCAGCTCGCTAAGGACAGTCAGGCTGTTTCCAGTGTGTCACATGAGAACACTGACATAGCTATAGGTTGTTCTATGGCACTTTTTGGGACAGTCCGAATCCCAAAAATAAATTTCCTGCAGGCCAGCAATATTCTACAATGGCAGCATCTATAGCGGCTCAGTCACATTGCTTTGCAGATCTTCTCTGTAGATGCATGATCATACATCATCATACGAGATCATACAACATCATACATTATCATACATGTGTGCAAAAGCCTTTGGAAGCTCCAAGCCGCCCAAGTCTTGTGAATGATCCCAACATGCAGGAGTTGGATCACTCCAGAGCCCGAGCGAATGATCTCCAGAAAGCTCAAGAAGAACAACTTGAAGAAATCATTCGGATTTCGAAGGAGCTTGAAAGTTTGGAGCCTGTTGGTATGCCTTTGGTTATGGTGCATTATTGGCTGCTCTAGTGAGAGCATGAAAGAACTGCCCTTATTTTTCCAATTCCCACTCAGACTCATGCATCTCAGTCCAGACAGAATTAATTTTTGAAAGGCGGCTAACCTGCTGATTTTTACTTGTTGATGCTCATGGTTTGTTTCACTTTTAAGCAGGAGCGCAACGAATGCAGCGAAGTTTCCCCAATGCATGCTCTGGAAGAAAAATACAAGGCAGAGATGTCCCAGCTCGCTAAGGACAGTCAGGTTGTTTCGAGTTTCAAATGAGAACACTGTAATTTAGCTATAGGTCGTTCTATGGCACTGCTTGGGACATTCCGAATCAAGAGAAATAGATGTGTCCTGCTGGCCAGCAATATTCAACAATGACAATATACAATGACAACATAAAAAAAATATATATAGCGGCTCAGTCACATTGCTTTGCAGATCTTTTTTGTAGATGCATGATCATACAATATCAATCAACATCATACATGTGTGCAAAAGCCTTTTGAAGTTTCCAAGATGCCCAAGTCTTGTGAATGATCCGAACATGCAGGAGTTGGATCACTCCAGAGCACGGGCGAACGATCTCCAGAAAGCTCAAGAAGAACAACTTGAAGAAATCATTCGGATTTCGAAGGAGCTTGAAAGCGTTGAGCCTTTGGTATCCCTTTGGTTTTGCAATATCGGCTGATCATGTAAGAACCGTCCTTATTTTTGTAAATTCCCACTCAGACTCATGAATCTCCGTCCAGATAGAAGCAATTCTCAAAGGCTGACCGGCTCATTTTTTCTGATGCTGATGTTTCGTGTCCCTTTCGCAGGAGCGCGACGAATGCAGCGAAGAGATTATCCGAATGCGTGGTCTGGATGAAAAATACGAGGCAGAGATATCCCAGCTCGCTAAGGACAGTCAGGTTGTTTCCAGTTTCACATGAGATCACTATAATATAGCTATAGGTCATTCTATGGCATTTTTGGGGACATTCCGAATCCAGGGAAATAGATCTGTCTTGCTGGCCAGCAATATCCAATTATGATATGCAATGCCAAAATCTATAGCGTCTCAGTCACATTGCTTCGCAGATTGATCGTTCATTGTAGAATGATCACACAATATCATACATTATCATACATGTGTGCAAAAGCCTTTGGAAGCTCCCAAAATGCCCAATAGCTGTGAATGATCCGAACGTGCAGGAGTTGGATCACTCCAGAGCCCGAGTGAACAATCTCCAACAAGAAGAACAGCCTGAAGAAATCACTCGGATTTCCAAGGAGCTTGAAAGTTTTGAGCCTGTTGGCATCCCTTAGGTCATGGTGCATTATGAGAGCATGTAAGAACTGCCCGTATTTTTCCAATTCCCACTCAGACTCCTGCATCTCAGTCCGGACAGAAAAAAAAATCAAGGCTGACCGGCTGATTTTTACTTTTTGATGCTCATGGTTCGTTTCACTTTTGCAGGAGCGCGACGAATGCAGCGAAGTTTCCCCAATGCATGCTCTGGAAGAAAAATACAAGGCAGAGATGTCCCAGCTCACTAAGGACAGTCAGGTTGTTTCCAGTTTCAAATGAGAACGCTGTAATATAGCTATAGGTCGTTCTATGGCACTGCTTGGGACATTCCGAATCAAGAGAAATAGATGTGTCCTGCTGGCCAGCAATATTCAACAATGATAATATACACTGACAACATCTATATAGGGGTTCAGTCACATTGCTTTGCAGATTGTTTATTGTAGATTCAGATGCATGATGCAATATCAATCAATATCATACATGTGTGCAAAAGCCTTTGGAAGCTCCCAAAATGCCCAAATCTTGTGAATGATCCGAACATGCAGGAGTTGGATCACTCCAGAGCACGGGCGAACGATCTCCAGAAAGCTCAAGAAGAACAACTTGAAGAAATCATTCGGATTTCGAAGGAGCTTGAAAGCGTTGAGCCTTTGGTACCCCTTTGGTTCTGCAATATCGGCTGATCATGTAAGAACCGTCCTTATTTTTGTAAATTCCCACTCAGACTCATGAATCTCCGTCCAGATAGAAGCAATTCTCAAAGGCTGACCGGCTCATTTTTTCTGATGCTGATGTTTCGTGTCCCTTTCGCAGGAGCGCGACGAATGCAGCGAAGAGATTATCCGAATGCGTGGTCTGGATGAAAAATACGAGGCAGAGATATCCCAGCTCGCTAAGGACAGTCAAGTTGTTTCCAGTTTCACATGAGATCACTATAATATAGCTATAGGTCGTTCTATGGCACTTTTTGGGACATTCCGAATCCAGGGAAATAGATCTGTCTTGCTGGCCAGCAATATCCAATAATGATATGCAATGCCAAAATCCATAGCGTCTCAGTCACATTGCTTCGCAGATTGATCGTTCATTGTAGAATGATCACACAATATCATACATTATCATACATGTGTGCAAAAGCCTTTGGAAGCTCCCAAAATGCCCAATAGCTGTGAATGATCCGAACGTGCAGGAGTTGGATCACTCCAGAGCCCGAGTGAACGATCTCCAAAAAGCTCAAGAAGAACAGCCTGAAGAAATCACTCGGATTTCCAAGGAGCTTGAAAGTTTTGAGTCTGTTGGTATCCCTTTGGCTATGGTGCATTATTGGCTGCTCTTGTGAGAGCATGTAAGAACTGCCCGTATTTTTCCAATTCCCACTCAGACTCCTGCATCTCAGTCCGGACAGAAAAAAAAACCAAGGCTGACCGGCTGATTTTTACTTTTTGATGCTCATGGTTCATTTCACTTTTGCAGGAGCGCGACGAATGCAGCGAAGTTTCCCCAATGCATGCTCTGGAAGAAAAATACAAGGCAGAGATGTCCCAGCTCGCTAAGGACAGTCAGGTTGTTTCCAGTTTCAAATGAGAACGCTGTAATATAGCTATAGGTCGTTCTATGGCACTGTTTGGGACATTCCGAATCAAGAGAAATATATGTGTCCTGCTGGACAGCAATATTCAACAATAATAATATACAATGACAACATCTATATAGGGGTTCAGTCACATTGCTTTGGGTGCAAAAGCCTTTGGAAGCTCCCAAAATGCCCAAGTCTTGTCAATGATCCGAACATGCAGGAGTTGGATCACTCCAGAGCACGAGCAAACGATCTCCAGAAAGCTCAAGAAGAACAACTTGAAGAAATCATTCGGATTTCGAAGGAGCTTGAAAGCTTTGAGCCTTTGGTATCCCTTTGGTTGTGCAATATCGGCTGATCATGTAAGAACCGTCCTTATTTTTGTAAATTCCCACTCAGACTCATGAATCTCCGTCCAGATAGAAGCAATTCTCAAAGGCTGACCGGCTCATTTTTTCTGATGCTGATGTTTCGTGTCGCTTTCGCAGGAGCGCGACGAATGCAGCAAAGAGATTATCCGAATGCGTGGTCTGGATGAAAAATACGAGGCAGAGATATCCCAGCTTGCTAAGGACAGTCAGGTTGTTTCCAGTTTCACATGAGATCACTATAATTTAGCTATAGGTCGTTCTATGGCACTTTTTGGGACATTCCGAATCCAGGGAAATAGATCTGTCTTGCTGGCCAGCAATATCCAATAATGATATACAATGCCAAAATCCATAGCGTCTCTGTCGCACTGCTTTGCAGATTGATCGTTCATTGTAGAATGATCATACAATATCGTACATGTATGCAAAGGCCTTTGGAAGCTCCCAAAATGCCCAATAGTTGTGAATGATCCGAACGTGCAGGAGTTGGATCACTCCAGAGCCCGAGTGAACAATCTCCAAAAAGCTCAAGAAGAACAGCCTGAAGAAATCACTCGGATTTCCAAGGAGCTTGAAAGTTTTGAGTCTGTTGGTATCCCTTTGGCTATGGTGCATTATTGGCTGCTGTTGTGAGAGCATGAAAGAACTGCCCTTATTTTTCCAATTCCCACTCAGACTCACGCATCTCAGTCCAGACTGAATCAATTTTTGAGAGGCTGACCGGCTGTTTTTCTATACTTTGTGATGGTGATGTTTCGTTTCACTTTTGCAGGAGCGGGACGAATACAGCGAAGTTGCCCGAATACATGCTCTCGAAGAAAAATGCAAGGCAGAGGTGTCCCAGCTCGCTAAGGACAGTCAGGTTGTTTCCAGTTTCAAATGAGAACACTGTAATATAGCTATAGGTCGTTCTATGGCACTGTTTGGGACATTCCGAATCAAGAGAAATATATGTGTCCTGCTGGCCAGCAATATTCAACAATGATAATATACAATGACAACATCTATATAGGGGTTCAGTCACATTGCTTTGGGTGCAAAAGCCTTTGGAAGCTCCCAAAATGCCCAAGTCTTGTCAATGATCCGAACATGCAGGAGTTGGATCACTCCAGAGCACGAGCAAACGATCTCCAGAAAGCTCAAGAAGAACAACTTGAAGAAATCATTCGGATTTCGAAGGAGCTTGAAAGCTTTGAGCCTTTGGTATCCCTTTGGTTCTGCATTATCGGCTGATCATGTAAGAACCGTCCTTATTTTTGTAAATTCCCACTCAGACTCATGAATCTCCGTCCAGATAGAAGCAATTCTCAAAGGCTGACCGGCTCATTTTTTCTGATGCTGATGTTTCGTGTCGCTTTCGCAGGAGCGCGACGAATGCAGCGAAGAGATTATCCGAATGCGTGGTCTGGATGAAAAATACGAGGCAGAGATATCCCAGCTTGCTAAGGACAGTCAGGTTGTTTCCAGTTTCAAATGAGAACACTGTAATATAGCTATAGGTCGTTCTATGGCACTGTTTGGGACATTCCCAATCCAGGGAAATAGATCTGTCTTGCTGGCCAGCAATATCCAATAATAATATACAATGCCAAAATCTATAGCGTCTCAGTCACACTGCTTCGCAGATTGATCGTTCATTGTAGAATGATCATACAATATCGTACATGTATGCAAAGGCCTTTGGAAGCTCCCAAAATGCCCAATAGTTGTGATCCGAACGTGCAGGAGCTGGATCACTCCAGAGCCCGAGTGAACGATCTCCAGAAAGTTCAAGAAGAACAGCCTGAAGAAATCACTCTGATTTCCAAGGAGCTTGAAAGTTTTGAGCCTGTTGGTATCCCTTTGGTTATGATGCATTTTTGGCTGCTCTAGTGAGAGCATGCAATAGCTGGCTTTATTTGTCCGAACTCCCACTTAGATTCATGCATCTCAGTCCAGACAGAATTAATGTTTGAAAGGCTAACCGGCTGATTTTTACTTTTTGATGCTCATGGTTCGTTTCACTTTTGCAGGAGCGCGACGAATGCAGCGAAGAGATTACCCGAATGCGTGGTCTGGTAGAAGAATACGAGGCAGAGATGTCTATTCTTGCTAAGGGCACCTGGGTGTAGTTGAAGGTGTTTTAACATCAGAACAGAGCGCCAGGGGTTTGCACTGGTTTGCTTCTTGCTATCGACGTTTCGTGTATATACACTTGTTCATGTCGCATTTTGCATGTTTGGGTTTCATCATGGTTAATCTCTTTGACTGTTATATCTTGGATTGCAGAAAATGACAATCGTTTGGAAGATTATGCAAACAGTGTCTGTGTGTGTGTGTGCCAAGGGATTGGTTTCGAGGACCCAAACTCACTTGCACACTTGGCACCCACAATGTTCCTCAAGGACTAAATACTGTACAGGGGATACGTTCTGCGTTGTGCATGCCACATGCCATCCGTGTTTGGAAGAGTTGACATGTGGGCCATGCGGCAGTAGATGCTCTCACCAGGCCAGAGACGAGAGAGGCACCCCATGTTGAGCTATGGTGTTGCTTCAATGGTTTATACCCTATTAAATCCCTTGAATTCCCTTTATACAGTTTCAACCAACATGGCAATGGACAGACATATGAAACATACATGAGCATACCTCACTTGGTTTACCTCTGTGAATTTCCTTAATTCCAGATGTTTTCGGCGGTTGACGGAGAACTTTCGGTCGTACATACAGCAAGAGAAATTACTTTGTTGAAAGAAGTGGATAGAAGGTTTGACTTCAATATGTTGCACTGTTGGATGAGTTTACCAAGTTCTGCTTCATGCGAAACAAACGATGTGTGATGGCCAAACACCTAGCTGTTTCCACAGGAAAGAGACAATAACTTTCGGTCTCTGAGGAAAGACGTTGGGAGATGCATTGACTTTAACAACGAAACCTTCAATTGTGATGAGACGAAATGCCCACGGTGCCCCCAGATAGCTTGTGCTGCAGGAGTTGCAGAGGTGGAAGGAGAAGGCTGAATCCGAGATGGCCAAGGACCCATGTGGAGAATTGGCCCAAGTCAAGATCTTAATAAAAGATAATTCAAGACCCCAACCCTCACAGATTTGGATAGAAGTTTGGATAGATTTTGTCATTTCAGTGTTGCCCCAGTTTTTGTTCCTACCTTGACCATACTTGACCCACATCCAGATGGTTCCCTGGAGCGGTGATCGTGGTTCCCTCATCCGGAGCTTGAGGAGGAGGAGTACAAAGCCCAAGCAGAAGAATTGCGTGCAAAATGTGATGCGTTGGAGGCCGCGGTTTGCCTAGCCAAATTGCGAACTCTTTTCCCAATGAGTTTACGGTACAGAATGAAATTTCAAGAGCCAACTGGGTTTTGATGGTTGGATGCAAAAATTTGGACAGGACATCAATCTTTCGTGAAAAAATATCTCAACAAAAAAGATCACGGCCAGGAAGTTGAGCCGCGCATGGAAGCGATGCGGTTGGAGATCATGGAGATGGCCAAGGCGCGTCAGCTGGACGGGTAACACTGGCAGACCATGGGTGAATCGAGATGGGTGTATCATGATCTATTATGGGTTATCTGAAAACGTGGTGTGCATATATACATATATATATATACATAGATACCTATACATATACTGTATATACATATTATATATGACTAAGTCGACCATTTTTTATAATACTAATGCTAATTTAGTTTTGCTTCGCTTTGGCATCCCCCCCTTTAACTCTGGAATATTTAGGGGGTTAGGACAAGAAATTTCTCAGAAATATTTCACCTGACCACATGAAATATACCCCCCACACATGTTTTTGGGCTTCCAACAGAAGTGGGGGGGTCCTCCGGATGCCACATTTTAGCCCAGAGATGGTATGGCAAACCTTTTCATTTTCGACGTACGTACATACATACAAACATACAAACATACAAACATACATACATACATAGATACATACATATAAATATATATATATATATACATGCATGCATTCAACCAGGCTCTGGAGAGACCATCATAAACCAGATATTTTTAGAGCCTTTTTAGCTGAAATATTTCTAGGTGTGGGGGGGGACACACACACCCTTTTCGAAATATTTCAATTTTTACCCACCACCCGACCCCCCCTTAAAAGGGGGGGGAATGCTTTGGCCTTGCTGAGGGGTGTGCAAAAACCTTCATTACCGATAGGGGACGACCCTAAACCGATACCCCTGTTTTGCATGAGTCACCTCAAAATCTGAGAACGCAGGAATCCTCACAACCGATAGGGGACGACCCTAATTTGTGCATGGCATGAAAAGGATCAAATATTGTTGTACGCTTTAGTTGTATAATATATATATATGTATACATTGTGTATATATATATACATATTATTTTCTATATATACTATACTATATATATATATACCATATGCCATATTATGCCCCAAAATATGAAGTTTAATGATACTTCATTGCAATTTCCAATGGAGGAAATTCTGATCAACCACTTTTTGGGGTAGCCTATTTTCAGACCCAGATTGTATCGCAAGTATGACCAGCATCAACGAACAACTATTAGGATATGATACATATATTATATACATATATAGATGAAAATGGTGTCCAAAGCACATGAGTATTCACCATCAAGATTGGGGAAACATTTTTTTTGTTGATGGACTTTGGTGCCGCATGTTTGAAAACACTTGGAAAACTGTCGAAAGTATGGGGGAAAGATCTTCCAAAGGGTAGCACAGATACCTATTTTTGATGGGTGTAGATCCAAAATATATCATGGGATATACTATAAGTACAGTAGCATAAATATCCATGAATATATCATTGGATGTAAGTGGCAAAAATATCTCACCATCAATTGGTATGTAGAGGATATGGCACCAGGTGTCCTGCCAGTCCTTCCCAGCAGGAAAGAGACACATGCCATGCGCGGGCGGAGCAGCTGTGTGCTGCCGACACCGCCCAGATGGCACGAATCGCATCGCTGACGGAGGAAGACTGGGGGGAATCCGTATTCTATGATTTCCATGTTTATGTCGTTGATAGCTTTAAAAATGTGTGTAGCATTTTGGAAGCATTCTATAATACTTACATGTACTTACCAGCATTTGGATGAGAATGCAAGCATCTATTTGTATGTTGATGCTATCCTCATGGCTTAGCCAGCTGAAAATTTGACTCAGAGCTCTCAGAGGTGCTGAATCTATGGCGGTCATTTTTGCCTTGTGGACGTTTACCTTTCTGATAGTGCCTGCTGTGCACTTTTCAAATCAACACTTCTGGCAAGTCATGATTTTAACATACGATGAATTCCTATATGTACATATATGTACATAATGTCACATCATCATTTACATCGTGTTATGTACTAGATCATATTTAGCACACATATATATATATATACACAATTATAGTTGGTTATATGTCCACCAATGAATATGACTACCCCCCAGATTCCAGGACCTGAGTGAGTGCCAGGCGGAAGCCGCGGCTCTTCGGAAGGCGGCTTCTGGGTGAAGCCACTGAAAAGAGGGGATCTTGATGGATCTTGGACTTTTTTTTTACCTTGCATGAGGCATGATGACACACTCCTTTTTTCAGGCTCATCTTGATAGGTGAAAAATCGGAGGATTTTGATGGATCTTGGTTGGAGGGCTGATTTGAGATGAAGCGGTGTCAAATGATCCCAGGAGCTGCAGCCTGTCGCTCCAGAGGTGAAATCGGGGTTCCTGAGGGGTGAACGCCCCTGTTTCGGGAAATGCCATTGAAATTCCACCCAAATCCAAGCAAAATACCTGCCCAAGAAACAATGTGGCAACCAACAAGAGTGGGAAAGAGAGAGAGAGAGAGAGAGCTGGGAAAGGATCTAGACCGGTGGCTGGTTTTTGTAGAAATGTTCAGATCGACTTGCGCTTGGGGGATGTTGGGATAATCACCCCCAAATTATTGGGATGGAATCCGAAAACTGTTTCAATTGGCCAAATTATTGGGATGATTATCCCAACATTCACCGAATTATAGGGATGATTTTTATGCCAATTGGACAATCTTTGGATTTGCGCAGCTTCAGTCGACTTGGCTCCGCCAGTTGGAAGAACTTCGTGAGCAACGACGCCAAGTGGAAGAAGAGCTGCGAAAGGTCGGTCCCTGGTCGGTGGCGTGTTTGTCATACACATCATACACATCAAAAGTGGTTTGCTGCAGTTAAAGAAGCTATGATACATTTTGGTTAGTTTGGAGTTCAGTTTGGCTTTTTAAAATTTGACGGCCTTGATGGTACTTCCTCCCAATAAGATCCTTCACCTTTCTTGAGATGCAGCATGATGCAGTCCGGAAGAGTAGATGCAAAATGATGCAATTCAGGTTGTATCAGACTCGCGCTGAATCTGTGATCACGCGGATAGATGCTTGGGTTCAGAATCAAGCAAATCTCTTGGAACATTTGGAATAGTTTCTTAGGTTGCGATGCATGCCTTTGCATTTGTGTGCAGAGGCAGAGATGCTTTGGTCGAAACTGCCTTCTGAGCAGAATCTGAGTGAAGTGGGAAGGCTTGGGAAGCTGGGCGACCAGTTGGAGTTCCAAGCAGCGAATGACATCTTAGCATACGCCGCAGTGGAAGTTCTCGCAGCCAATGTTTCTACAAGCTTATCATGCCTGGTCATATCTTATCTAGAAGCGATGAAGTTGCACATTGGCGTTGAGTTACCCAGTTGATTATGTTTTCTTCGATGAAATGCTCAACCACCAACCAAAGATTTTAGGTGGAAACACCCGAGGTGATTGGTTGCTGTAACTGTATCCCCACAAGTATGCCCGGATTGTTGGTTGCACCCCAGTGTGGAAGTCGAAGCGTTTTAAAAGATTATGCGTCCTAGGTGGGGATATATCATCATACACTAATTCTTCGCAGCGGTTGATGAGATGATCAAAACTATTGGTAGGTAGCCTGTTTATCACCACTTAGTTAACTAATATTTGGTTGGGATGATATCACAACATATCATCAATCACTCAACCACTCAACCACTATTTTGGAGTTGTCAAGTTAGAGAGGCCGCGGCGCCTCTCCACAGTGAGCCTTCCATTGGCGCAGGTGCGATGGATTTGTTACAAAACATAAAGCACGAAACAATTAACTGGTGGAAATATGTGGAAATTCAGGCTGCCAAAACTGCTTCTTAGAGATTTGTGGATTGACTGATTGACTCACTGCTTTCAAGAATCGTTTGGGAAGCTCTCGCAGCTTTGATCAGTGTAAGACTCTTTGTGCAGCTGACAAAGTCAAAGTTCGAAGTTCATGACCAGGATTAGATGGTTTTGTTCCGTCCATGCGTATTGCTTTTCTGAGGTGGGGTCAGAAATTGCAGTTTGCCCCATGGACTTTCAAGGAAAACCATGTGTAACCGGTGGATTTTCCACTGCCAGAGGTCTTTTTTTCCAGAGGATACGAATGGACCAGGCCTGCAGAAGCCAGAGCTTGCGCCGTCAGGAGGTTGGTGCGACCAGGGACATGCCTTGAGAACATGATCCCAAGTTATCCCAAGTCTCTTGGGATTGGAACCACATGGAACCACCAAAGAGTTCTTTGGAAGTTGAAAGCTTGGTGTGGTTGGATGCCTTTGAACATCTTTGAACATCTTTGAACATCTTTGAACATCTTTGAACGTTTAATATCGTTTAATGCCAACGCCATCAGCTCAATCAGCACCAGGTGCAGACGAGCATCCACCAGTCTCCACAAGCAGCTTGGTGTGGAAGCCCGGATTGAGATCCACCGCAAGCTGTCAGTCTGTTTAGGCAAAGCATGTCTCCAAAACACGTCATCCAGCGTGGAAGGTTATAATGTGTTAGAATATATTTACAATATGTTATAATCAGTGAATGGTTACTTGATCTTACTTGAGTTGCTTTCTAAAGGACCAAATGAAGTCACTGGATTTTGGGGGGACCCAGACATGGCCAGATGAGGCTGGAAGCCAAGCGAGGGCGAGCCGTTAGCGTTTGGCTCTTGGATGGCTTCACGTGCATTTTGCCTTAAAAATGTATTAAGATCTGATCCCTCTGCCAGGTTCTGCATGTCATAGGTGAAGATCAATGAAAGTTTGTAGTGTGGTTTGTGCTGATTTCAGTTGGTTGATCTACGTTTGATGTTTGTTTTTGTATGTTTTTGTAGTTTTTCTATTCCATGTTGTTTTTAACCAGTAATTTAAAATCGCAGACAGTTTTCAGAGGCGACCACCCCTGGTATCCTTCGAGGCACCTCCAGAAGCAGAACCCCCTCGGAGTGTGCCCGGGCTGCATCGGGCTGCGAGACTTCATCGGTGGTGAGGAGTCAACATGTTCATATCATGTTCATCATCGATCCAAGATATCCATAGATATGTTTAGATATCCCAGAAAAGGTTGTCCAAATTCAATGGTCAAAAATTGGCAAGTCGTATTTTTTGGCTACAAGACTTGTGAAATGCTTTCAGACGCCCTCAGATCTATGAGAGTTCTCTGAGGATTCCGATGCTCCTTCATCTCCAGCGAGACCCAAAATCGTGCCAGGCCATTCTGGGATGGGCTGGGCACGGCTGGGCACGGCTGGGCTGATGGTAGCTACATCCTTTGCTGCCAGGTGCTCCCAAAGAAAGCCAAGCATGTCCAGCTGCCTGTGATACGTCCTGAAGTCAGTCCCATACGGGGTTCAACAGCGACCGGGCCCTGCGGACACTGAAACCACTAAAGGGATGACTTGTTTTACTGAGGGCAAGGGGTTGAAATTCATGGAATGTAGATGCAGATTTGAGTCCGGAGTCAAACTTATGCAAAGGCTTTGGTTTTGCACTTACTTTGGCAAGATTTCCACTGATTTCCACCCAGAGGCAGAACCAGCGGCAGCCATTGATGTCGCCTTGCAGGCTTCGGGAGCAGGACCGAAAGGACCGAAAGGACCGAGGACGAATGAGAAAATCGAGAAACAGATGGATGATGCTGATGATATTGGAAGATTCTGCGAGCCATCCCATTTTGAAGTTGCCCAAGTTTGATTTGAACCCATCTCAACAAATTGCTGCTATTTTTTGCTGTATTTCTGGTGTTTGATCCAAACGTTGATGAAGAAAGCTGCGTCAATGATGTATTCATACAGATGTCGACATATGTATACACCTGATATGATATTATCTGATAAATCCAAGTATTTAATGTGTATATATATACACACGTATATATGTGTGTATATAAGGCTGCGAAACATGCCTGCTATGATGGGAGTTCATATCCGCAGTTGAAGTGCCCTCTATCAGCTGGTCCACAGTCGTCAGTGTCGCGGCAAGGATGCTGTGGGGCCACAGCTGGCCTATTACAAGAGTCTCAGCATCTTGGCAGTCCTTGAAGCCGATGATCCGAAGTTTTAAAGTGGGTATGTGTCCAATATACTGTAATTTATCATAATCTATCTATCTATATACATATACATATACATATATACATATACATATATACATATAATACATATACATATATGTATATACATATATATATATACATATATGTATATGTATATATAGTGATATTGATATGTGACACTGACTGTTTCAAATGTAGGAAGCCCAGCAAATCCATCCAAAGCGGATCCAAATCTGGCAGTGCCATCGGTTGCCGAGGCACAAATGGTGTTGGTACGTCACAGGCGGGTGGTATCCACCAAGCATTGGGCTGGATTTGTGGGTCCAATTTCTGTTGATTTCACAAACTTCATAATCCTATTTGTTTGATGATATTATTACAATATATTGCAGCATGACTATGACACATCCATCATCACCCAACATGGTGTGGTCTTTGTGGTGCAACGACCTGCAGTCCCTTCGGCTGTGTGCCGAGCTGGATGCCAACTCCGTTTCAGCCAGTTGGCAGGCTTCATGGGCTGAAACAGTGACAGGCCTTTTTTTGGACCATGTTATACTATCACGGTATGACGAATAGACTATATGACCACCAGAAAGATAGAAAAGTATAGAAAACTGATTTATCACTATTTTAGCAGGATTGTACTTTTCTATTTTTGGGGAGTTACTATGACTGAAGTTAGAATTATCATTAGCTATCACTACACATCGCTGCCTAAAACTGGGCAACCAGGGCTGATTGGGACTATAAACCCATTTGTGAGTAATAGAGGCCCATCATTGACTTGTTGGGGGGGTGTCCAAAGATCATGGATCCAAGATGAAGTATCCCCACAAAATAAAGTTGCATTCCCTAGATTGGCGAGATTCTACAGCCATTTTTGAACGAGCTGGAATGACGAATTTAAAGTTACCCGTAGAATCGACTGATCGAAAGGAGTCAGTGTTGGGCAACAGCAGATTCAAGGCTGTCAGCAAATGTCAGCAGTTTGCTGAAAGTAGCATTATCATGAAGCAAGTTGAGTACCCCAAATCATCCATGTTTTGACGGTCAATGACTATTGGACGTCCACCATGGTCCACCATACTGCCAGGCCTCGCCAACCAGCCGAAAGTTACTCAGCAGTCCCCAAGCCGCAAAGGGGTGGATTCAACCCATGAAGATTCAAATGGGGGTTATATAATGTTATATAATGAGCTACCATGGGTTGGAAATGGGGGCATGAGCAGCCAATCACGGAACGTGTGTTTTCAGTTTTCATGATTGTGGTTTCCAACATGTCCCAACCATGTGCATGTTTGACACTGAATTGCTTGGGAAGGCATGAACTTGGCACTACCCATCATGAACCTTTGGATTGATGAGGCATTAGGTGGTATAGCCAACCTTGAGACTGTGCCACGTCAACAAGTTTGAGAAAGGTTGCCAGTAAGGCGGTGAAGCCAACCAATTGGGGGTCATTCTTGGGTATATTTGATGATCACCTTTTTGATTACCCATTATTATCCCATATTATCCCAATCATTATCCCAATAATAGGCTTGTTTCCGAGACGTGCTACGAACAGGAAGCAGCAGCGGTTCTCGCAGCCCAGGTGGGGCACCGGGTCACCATGGGTCACCAGCATCAAAGACATGGCGTTTTGGGTGTTTGTGATTTTCAAAAATATGTGATTTCATCCTTGACATCCATATTTCATCCCCTACATCCACTATGGTTTCTGAGGGTGCGTTTTATCGAAGGAAGTTTAGAAGTCAAACTTCCGACTTATGGACAGATGCAGCAGCAGTGGTGAGAGCAGTAGAAGAAGAGAAAGAGTCAGAAGAGAAAGAGACAGAAGAGAAAGAGACAGAAGAGAGAGTGAGCAGAAAGAAGATCGAAGGGCGCGAAAGAATCAAGAAAAGTAAAGTAAAGTCGCGGAAACACTGTGTTTTTCCAATGTTCTGTGGCTTCGGAGGGTCCAAAAGTAGGCTCGCTAAAGCGACGGGTGCGGAGCCATCTGGTAAGATGAGATGAGACATGAAAAGTTGCACGCCATTGTGGCGCGATGCACAAAATGCACACAACACCTCAGGGTAGGAGCACTTTGGGATATTGAGTTGTTGAAAAAGAGCAGGCCGTTGTGGCAGCATATTTCCAAGGCAAAATGCTGAAATACCTCAGGTTCCAAGCACTTTTGGCAGTTGAGCTGTTCAAAAAGTGCACGCCGTGGTGGCGCTAGGCACATTTCGAAATTAAAATGGTAAGAACAGGTCATTGTCAAACCACTTTTGGAAGTTGAGCTGTGGGAAAAGTGCACGCAGCTGTGGCGCAAAGCACATGTCGAAGTCAAAAGTGTGAAGACACCACATGTTCGGACCAGTTTTGGACGTTCAAGCGTCATGTTTCGTTGCAGGCGCACGGGATTCTGCACCTTGCCAAAAGTGAGCTAAACGTGTGGGTTTTGTAGCATTTTCAGACATGATGCCAGGCGTGGGACGTTTGAAGAGGATCTGCAAAGATGCTTTTCGCGTGGCAGGCGCAGTACAAGAGACATCTTCATCAGAGATGTTCGGAGGTCAGGGTGCTGATTTCCGGAGAGGGGTTGCATTTTGCAGCATACGCTGCTTTGCGTGCCGTGACAGGTGCAACACTTCGTATGACCTCTCTTCACTTTTTCGTGGCAAGCGCAATACTTTAGACAGATGGATACTGACCGACTGAAAGTTAGAATGACGTTTTGGGAACGCGCGGAAGGGGAAAAACGATGCATGAATACATGAAACGCCACGTTCTAACTTTGGGATTTCGACCGGATTGTGATTTACAGTTAGAAAGCCCCCTTCAGTCCCTGATGCAAGATAAGAAAAAAAAACAAAACCACCATTTTTCCCATGCTTGTCAGAAAATCATTGTACAGTTAGAATGTGCCACAGCCCCCTATATCTCCCTAATGTGAAATCTGATTTTCTAGTAAGAAATGTACAATCAAAACCACAATTTTTCCTTATATCTCCCTCTATCTCCCTATATCTCCCTAATGAGAAAAAACAATCAAAACCACCCTTTCTCCCATGTTTTTCAGAAAATCATTGTACAGTTAGAGTGTGCCACAGCCCCCTATATCTCCCCAATGTGAAATCTGATTCTCTAGTAAGAAATGTAAAATCAAAACCACCATTTCTCCCTGTATCTCCCTAATGAGAAAAACAATCAAAACCACCATTTTCCCATGTTTTTCAGAAAATAGTTGTGCAGTTAGAATGCGCCACAGCCCCCTATATCTCCCTAATGTGAAATCTGATTCTCTAGTAAGAAATGCACAATCAAAAACACAATGTTTCCCTATATCTCCCTCTATCTCCCTATATCTCCCTAAAGAGAATAAGCCCAAAGAGTATCCCCAACAGCCAGAAACAAAAACAGTTGCCAAACACCCAATGAGTGAAGTATGTTTATTGCCCCGCCCTTCTTACTCTAGAGGTCGGGCGTACAAGGCGCAATCACAGCACAAACACTTTATGAAAAACCGCTTTTCCAAAAGCGTTCGCAATACTGTGGCCAAAATTCCCGAAGCTCGTACGAAGGCTTTTTCCCAAAGAACTGCTGTCTGCCTCACTCTTCACTTCATCTACCTAACATACATCATCCACATCTCTTATGTCCTTTACATCACCTACATCTTCTATACCGTCTTCTACACCATCTTCTCTAGATCTACATCTACATCTACAATCATCATCACCATCACGATCATCATCATCATCATCACCATCATCATCATCATCATCACCTACATCTGTCTCACCTACATTATCTACACCACCTACACATTTTCCATCAACCTCATCTATATGATATGCTGTATCTACAATACATACATTACCTACATCATCATCTACATGACTACATCCTCTACATCACCCACATCACCTACATCTTCTGCACCATCTTCCCTACATCATCATGATTATCATCACCATCACCACCACCATCATCATCATCACCATCATCTATCTCACCTAAACCATCTACATCACTACACAATCTTTTTCCATCAACCTCATCTACATGATATACATCACCTACAGCGCATACATAACCTACATCATCATCTATATCACTGCATCCTATACATCACCTACATCTTCAAATCTATCTAACCTTACATCACTTACAACATCATCCTCATCATCTACAACATAGACAACATCACCTACATCAGCTATAGGTGATCAACTTCTAGGGAACTCCTACAAAACTTGAACAATGTCATTTACACAGGAGTTGACTTGCAGGTGATCCATTTCTACTTGAACTCCTACAAGACTCCTGCCGGCAAGGTCATTTTGCACAGAAATTGGAGTTGCTACACAGGGGTTCAGCTAACTTCCAGGTGATCAAATTGTATCTGAACTCCTGCAAAATCATCCAGTTCTTCTATTTCTCTCTGGTGGCAGGGACAGCCAGGCGGTGGCTTACGAATCGTTACCCTCTGCGGCGTGTCGGACACCCAAACGTGTTGCAAAATGCGGGTCTTGTTTGTCCTTGGGCAACCCTCTGCGGAGATGGCGCGTGTCGGATGGGCAAACATGTGGTGTGGTGAAATGCGAAACTTCTTTGCCCGCAGCAGCCGTCTGCGGAGATCGTGCGTTTCGAATGCCCAAACATGTGGTGGAATGTGAATTTCTTTTGGGCACGGGCAACCCTCTTCAGAGATCGCGCAGGTCGGACATCCAAACATGTGGCAAAATGCAAATTTGGTGAGGCCCGGCACAGCCCCTTCGCACGAAATGAGGGTCAACCGTCAAAAACTGGTATAAAATTGTGATTTTGAAAGTTCAGATGCAAGCGTGGCATGAAAGTCAAACGGCAATAACTGTGGGAAAACTGCGTTTTTTTAAACGTCAGATGCCAACGTTCAAGAATTGGTGTAAAATTGCGACTTTATCCATTTTGAAACGTCAGGCACAACCGTTTTGCGCGAAATAAAACTTGTGTAAAACTGCGATTTTACAAGGGCGTGTTTAAAGTTTCTGCGCGTATAAGATTGTAAAAGCTGCTCTGTGCAAAGGCCTCTCTCTGTGCTCTGTGTAAACCCTGCTCTGTGAACAAGCTTCTATGCGTAAAAGCGTCTGTGTGTAAAAGCTCTGTGTGTGCAAAGGCGTGTGTGTAAAACTTGTGTGTGTGTGTAAATGCTTCTGTGTATTAAAGATGCTCTGTTTAGACGCTTCTCTGTGTAAAGCTTCCGTGTGAAAACCTCTGTGCATAAAAGCTTCTGTGTGTAAAGGCCTCTATGCGTAAAAGCGTTTGTGTAGAAAAGCTTCTTTGTGTAAAGGCGTCTCCGTGTAAAAGCCGCGCTGTGTAAAAGTTGCTCTGTGTAACGGCTTCTCTGTGTAAAAGCGTCTGTGTGTCAAAGCTGCTCTGTGTATCGGCATCTGTCTGTGTGTGCGAAGGCGTCGGTGTGTAAAAGCTTCTGTGTGTACAAGCTTCTCTGTGTAAAGGCCTCTCTGCGTCAAAGCTTCGGTGTGTAAAAGCTGCTCCGCGTAAACGCTGCTCTGTGAAAACAAACCTGAGTGTAAAAGCTGGTCCGCGCAAAAGCTTCTCTGTGTGAAAGCTGCTGTATCTAAAAACCGTTTGTGCTCAAAGTTCCTTCCCGCAAACACTTGTCTGTGAAAAAGCTTCTCTGTGCAAAATCTTCTCTGTGTAAAAGCTTCTGTGTCTGTAAAAGCTGCTCTGTTTAAAGGCTTCTCTGAGTAAAAGCTTCTGTGTGTAAAAGCTTCTGTTTGTAAAGGCATCTCTGTGTAAAAGCTTTCTTGTGAAAAGGCTGTAAAAGTTTCTGTGTCTAAAAGCTTCTTTTTGTAAGGCGTGTGTGTGTGTGTGCAAAAGCTCCTGTGTGTAAAAGCTTGGGCATCTGCGCGTTAAAGTTCCTGTGTGTAAAAACTTCTTTGTGAAAAAGCGTCTGTGTGTAAAGCTGCTCTGTGTAAAGGCTTCATGTGGTAAGGCTTCTTTAGAAAAGGCTTTTCTGTGCAAAAGCTTCTGTGTGTAAAAGCGTCTGTGTGCAAAAGCGTCTGTGTAAAAGCTGCTCTGTGTAAATCCCTCTCTGTGTAAAGGCTTCTGTGTGTAACATCTTCTCTGTGTAAACTTTTCGCTGTGTAAAAACAACATGTCTTTGGATTCTGACTGTCACTCAGGTGCCAGCCCTGGAGCAAACCCTATGTGGGGCCAAAAAAGGCGCGAAACCGTGGATATATGATATTTGACTCGCGTCAGCTATCATTCATCATCATCTCCATCGCCATTCATCCTCGTCATCGTCATCGCCATCATCATTGTCGTCGTCATCATCACCATCATCCTTTTTCTCGTGTATTATCTTCTCGTCTCCTCCCTACTGCCTTCTTTCATGCCACGCTGTCATCTAGTGTTTTATCCATGTGCGAGTGCCGTATCATTTTTTGAAGCAAAACTAGTTCTTCAATCTCTCCGTTCCGTTATACGAACAAATCTTCAAACTTTGCAGCGTTCTGTTGTTCAATGTGCTTGGAACCTTGCCTGGGCAACTGTTCCTGGACACGTTGCTTGACACTTGTTTATCGGAACCTTGCTTGGGAAACTGTTCTTGGGGGCCTATTCTTAGGAACCTGCTCTTGGGAGCATTGCCTGGTAACCTGTTCTTGGGAACTTTCTCTTGGAAACCTGTTCTTGGAAACTTTGCCTGCTTGCTTCAAACCTGTTCATTGGGACCTTGCTCGGGAACCTGTTTTTCGTAACTTTGCTTAGGAACCTTGTTTAGGAACCTGTCCTTCGGAACCTGGCTTGGGATTCTATTCTTGCTTCCAACCTTGCTTGCAGATGGTCTTCGAAATTTCGCTTTGCAAGTTGTTCTTGAAAAGCTGTTCCTGGGAACATGAACAACCTGAAACCATGCTTGGGAACATGTTCGTGGCAACCGTGCTGGCAACCTATTCTTGCAACCTTCCTAGAGAATTTGTTCTTGGAACCCGAAACTGTTCTTGGGAACCTGTTCTTCGAACCCTTGCTTGCGAACCTGTTCTTGCGAAGCTTGCTTGCAAACCTGTCCTTGGGGAACCTTGCTTGGGGACCTGTTCGTGGAAACCTTGCTTGGGAACCTGTTCCCAAGGACCTTGCCGCTACCCTGCAAGGAAACCTGTTCTTGGAACCCTCGCTTGGGAACTTGTGGCACTGTTCTTGGAACCCTTGCTTGTGAACCTATTCTTGCGAACCTTGCTTGGGAACGAGCCTGTTCTTGCGAACCCTGCTTGGGAACCTGGTCTTGCGAACCTTGCTTGGAAACCTGTTCCCAGGAACATTGCCTGGAAACCCCTTGCTTGCGAACCTATTCTTGGAAACCTTTTTTGCAACCTTTTCTTGGAAACCTGTTCCTGGGAACCTTGCTTGGGAACCTGTTCCTGGCCTGGGAACCTTGCTTGGCAACTGTTTCTGGAACCCTTGCTTGGCAACTGTTTCTGGAACCCTTGCTTGGGGACCTTTCCCTGGGAACCTGTTCTTGGGAACCTGGCTTGGGAATCGTTCCTGGTAACTTTTCTTGCGAATCTAAACCCGGAAAATGTGATTGGAAATCTTGTTCCTGGGGTGGCTGAAGAACCCAAGCAAGGTTAATTTCTTAGGAACCGATTGCAAGTACGGTTACCAGGTAACGGTTCCCAAGCAAGGTCCCAGAAACCGTTTCTAAGCAAGGTTCCAAGCACGAACAAGGCTCGCAGGAAAAGGTTCTCAAGTAAGCGTCCCCAGGAAGAGCTGGTTCCCAAGCAAAATTTCGAGAACAAATGGGAACCATTGCTTGCGAACCACTTCCTGGGATCTTTGCTTCAGAACCTCTTCCTAGCAACCTTGCTTGAGAAGCTGTTCCTGGGAACCTTGCTTGGGAACCTTTTCCTGGAAACATTGCCTGGGAACTTTTTCCGGCAACCTTACTTGTGAACCTGTTCTTGGGAAGCTTGTTTGGGAACCTGTTCCTGGGAACTTGTTGCTGGGAACCTTGCTTGGGAACGTGCTTGGGAATTACTTGTGAACCTGTTCTTGGGAACCTTGTATGGGCACCTGTTCTGGGAATCTGTGGCTGGGAACCTTGCTTGGGAACCTCTTCCTGAAAACCTTGCTTGGGAACCAGCTTGCTGGGAACCTTGCTTTGACACCTCTTCCTTGAAACCTCGTCTGGAAATACTTGCTTGGGAAACTTGCTGGGAACCTTGCTTGGGAACCTCTTCCTGGAAACTTTTTCTGGAAACACTTGCTTGAAACCCTGTTCTGGGAACCTTGTTTTGCTTGGAAAAACATGTTCCTGGAAAACTTGCTTGGAAAACGGTTCTTGGGAACCTTGAAAACGGTTCGTGAAATCCGTGCTTGCAAAACCTGTTCCTGGGAACCTTGCTTGGGAACCTTGTTCCTGGGAACGTTTTCCTGGGAACCTTTTCCTGGGAACCTTGCTTGGGAAGCTCTTGCTGGGAACCCTTGCTTGGGAACCTCTGAGCCTTTCTTGGAACCTCTCGAAAACGTTGCTTGGAACCTCTTGGGAACCTTGCTTGGGAACGTTGCTTGGGAACCTCTTCCTGGGAACCTTGGGAACCTTGGGAACCTTGGGAACCTTGGGAACCTTGGGAACCTTGGGAACCTTGGGAACCTTGGGAACCTTGGGAACCTTGGGAACCTTGGGAACCTTGGGAACCTTCGGAACCTTCGGAACCTTGGGAACCTTGGGAACCTTGGGAACCTTGGGAACCTTCGGAACCTTTGGAACCTTGGGAACTTTGGGAACCTTGGGAACCTTGGGAACCTTGGGAACCTTGGGAATGTTGGGAACCTTGGGAACCTTGGGAACCCTGGGAACCTTGGGGGAATGGGTTTTGGAGCTGCTCCGGTCTGCTCCGAAACCTTTACTATGGCTGAAGACCCCAAAGCTTCTGCTGTTGGGGAAAAACAATCAAAACCACCATTTTTCCCATGTACCACCTTTTTTTTATCACGTTTTCAGAAAATCATTGTACAGTTAGAATGTGCCACAGCCCCCTATATCTCCCTAATGTGAAATTTGATTCTCTAGTAAGAAATATACAATCAAAACTTGATTGACCCATGTAATGCTTATAACGTGAAAATCATATTCTGGGTTCCTGGGCGCTAATTCTGGGTTCCTGGGCGCTAATTCTATATTCTTTCATGGTTCTGGAACTAAAGTGCTGTGGAAATAGAATTTGACTTTTGCAATGTCCAAGTTTGGGTTCCTTTGACCATAAGGGGTTCGGCTATCAGATTCTTAACCCAGAACCGCCCAGGATTGCCCAGGACTTCCCAGGACTACCCAGACACTGCCCAGGTACTACCCAGGAATCCTGGAACAGTTATGCTAAGCATTGCAGAATTATAATGCTTATCGTAAGTGTCACCGAAACGGTTTGGCGTCTATAATGCTTGGCGCAACTGTCAGGTCGATTCCTGGGTAGTACCTGGGTAGTAACTTCTGCCAGGATGTACTTCAACACTACCCAGGGATCATCTCCAAGTTGTGACATGCATTAGACCGCGCTAGTGAGCTATCCCAAGCACCAGATGTCCTACTTTTTTGATCTCCAGCCCCTGACCGTGCCACCCTCGCTGCCCCGCACCGTGCCCCGGATTTTTGCCATGTTATAAGCATTACGTGAGATAATCAAATCAAAACCATAATTTTTCCCTATATCTCCCTCTATCTCCCTATATCTCCCTAATGAGAAAAACAATCAAAACCACCATTTTTTCCCATGTACCACCATTTTTTATCATGCTTTTTAGAAAATCATTGTACAGTTGGAATGTGCCACAGCCCCCTATATCTCCCTAATGTGAAATCTGATTCTCTAGTAAGAAATGCACAATCAAAACCACAATTTTTCCCTATATCTCCCTATATCTCATTTATCCCATGTTTTCAGAAAATCATTGTACAGTTAGAATGTGCCACAGCCCCCTTCCGGACAGACAGACAGAAAGACAGACAGACAGATACGTAGATAGACAGCTAGCCGGGTAGACGGATAGACAGACAGACAGACAGATAGATAGATGGATAGGTAGATAGATAGATGGATAGGTAGATAGATAGATAGATATAGATATAGATAGATACATGAATGGATGGATAGATAGATAGATAGATAGGTAGACAGATAAATAGATAAATAGATAAGTAGATGGATAGATAGGATAGATAGCATAGATAGGAATGAAACATATAGATAGCAGAGATAGGATAGATAGGGAAGATAGGGTAGATGGGAAAGATTGGACAGATGGGATAGATGGGAAAGATGGGATAGATATGGTAGATAGGATAGATAGGACGGATAGGAAGGATAGGAAGGATAGGGTAGATAAGATAGATAAGATAGAGTAGAAAAATGAGATAGATTAGATCGATTAATTAAATTAATTAGATGAATTACTTTAATCAGATAGGTAGATATATTTCAAAAAAATAAATAGGTAGATAGATAGATAAATAGGTAAATAAATAGATAGATAAATGACTGGATAGATGGATAGATAGATAGGTAGATAGATAGGTATATAGATAGATGGACAAATGGACGGATAGATAGATTGATAGGTAGATTGATTGGTTGGTAGATTAGATACATAGGTAGATAGATAGACAGACAGACATACAGACAGATAGAGAGATAGATTAGATCGACTAGATAGATTAGATAGATTAGATTAGATTAGATAGATAGATGGATGGATGGATGGATAGGATAGAATAGGATAGGATAGGATAGGATAGATTAGATTAGATTAGATGAGAGAGAGAGAGAGAGACACAGAGAGAGACACAGAGAGAGACACAGAGAGAGACACAGAGAGAGACACACAGAGACACACAGAGACACACAGAGACAGAGAGACACTGAGAGACACTGAGAGACACTGAGAGACACTGAGAGATAGAGGGATTCAGAGCCTCAACCACACCCGAAAACTGGTGATTTGATTTTTTTTGATACATCCAATAAGTGGACACCTCTTGCCAAAGCTACAATACAACGACTGAAGCAAAACCCTTGAATTCTGGCGAAGTGTCATCCAAAAATTGCAAATATATCCGTCCAAACTGCAGGTTTCTTCAGTCACCAGTCAACAATTTCTCAACAGTTTGCCCGTCAGAAAACATCAGCATTGCGTTTTGTGTGCACACCGAGCATTATGGTGCAAAAGCGTGCTTGAAATTGCCACTGTAGTTGCACTGCGTTTTGCACCTTTAAACCTTGAAGAGGTTGTTCATTTTGCTACAGGCTCTGTGTCCACCGCGCGCACTGCGGCACTCAATCCTGTGGCTAGCTCAGAGGTTCCAAGGAGATCCGACTGAAGGTGCACGTAGACACCTTCAGGAAAGGTGGTATGGTGTGCATGGTTGATTCTGGAATTGCTGGAATAGAAACTACACTGTCCTGTTTCTTGACAACAAAGAGGCAGGATGTAGAAAGGATTCGTGGTCAATCTCCAGTATTTTCCAGTCGTTTTTGTTTGTGTTCGTGCATCAGTGGCTCGTGGTTTCATGGCCTGGGTTGGCCGGGAAACTGTAAGCAAGTAAGAAGTACAAACACAACTTCAAATTGAAGTGCTGGATATCTAAAGAATCTAAATCCAGATTGCATCAGCCATGAAGATCCATCTATTTCACGACCAACCCTTAACCTGCGATGACCAGACTGTGTTGCCGTGTGCCAAGGTGATCAGAAGCAGCGGCTCGACATGCATTTGCTTGAAAATACTGGGTGGATTCTGGTGGATTCTGGTGATGCAATTTGAGATATATGGTTTATAAGGGTACAAAAACTCAATGAAGTGTTTTACTGTAGTCTCATTTTGTTTGATTCGGATAGTTTGTAAATGTTTGCAAGCGCTAATTTCAAATATGATAAATATGTCAAATCAAAAAGAACAGAACAGTCTTTTGTTTGATCGGCTTGTGCAGTATCATCCTGCAGCCACAGGAAGCCACTCCCCTGTGCGAAGACTCGTTACAGGCACATGGGAGCACCAGGTTAGCTATGGGTGAAGCAAGTTTGTCGAACATGTTTGAACCGTAGCGTGCCTGTGCTTTCAAACATGTTTACTTTCCATCCTATTTTGTTGACCCCAATTGAGCATACCCTTGCGATCGGTGAATACTTGCAGCAACGCACAGCAGGTCGAAAGCCCACTCTTTCTTTGCCTAGCAGACAGGCTGATTCTTGCGGCGTGCTGTCAGATTTTTGGATGGGCCAGCAAGATTCATGAGTTTGAAGAGGGCGATCCGAAAGCAGACTTAATTTAGTATATATATATATATTTACATTACATATATTCATATTTATATTTGTATTTGTATGTGTATTTATATTTAGATATTTATGTTTATGTTTATTTATTTATATAAATCTATTTATATTTATCTATTCATGTTTATATATTTATGTGTATATATATATATATATGTTTATTTATATATATATATATATATATTTATTTATATGTATGTATATATTTATGTTTATGTTTATATTTGTTGTCTTAAAGTTGTCATGAAGGTAAACGGTTTCTTTTGGAAAGATGGAGTGGAAATCAGACTTCAGCAGCACCAGTTGAATAATTGGATTTGTCAGGTTCTGGCAACACGCTCCATGCCCATGCCATGTTCGACAACAAGTGTGCAACGAACGCAACCTGCGTTGGCTGAACCAGCGGGTGTTTTGCCAGCATTGAACAGGGTTCATGGAAGTCTGATGGCACCCTTCGAACAGTGCTCCCGAAACAATAGGGGTTGAATAAGCCCCTGTATGAGTCCGTACTACCCCCAACAATTAATATCTGGCCAGATATAAGCCCCTTATGAGATCTTTTGAGTCCCAAATATCCCCAATGTTTTGGATAAGATTTTCCAGGATGTTGCTGAGGAGCATCTCTCATAGCTGGAATGCGCCTTTGAAGCGGCCTCATTGGCCCTCAAAAAAGGCCCTTCAAATGTGGAAATTCAGCAAAAACAAACAAGAAATATAGATTATTTTGATGATAGAGGATGATAGATGATGATAGATGTTGATTTTCAATAGTTTTCAGATGTAATAATCTCAATGAAATTTTTGACAGGCTCACTTGAGTTCTCTTGGAACTCCAAGGCACTGCTACCGCGCGGCCCATGCCTGCCCCAGAAGCAAAGCCTGTGGAAAGCCTAGAAGACAAAGTTGTTGACTGTTGGCCCCTAGAGTTGGTTCAATACTGATAAGTGGTCCCATTGCGATTTAAGTGGTCCTTTTGGTATGCCAAAATGCTCAGCATTTCAGCATTTCAGCAACTGATAATGATGCAAGAGACTTGTCCCATGGGACTTGTTGAAATGCTAGATGCATATGGATGCAGGATGCATATAGATGCATATAGATGCATATAGATGCGTATAGACCATATAGATGCGTATAGATGCGTTAACTATGCGTATAGATGCATTATGTATCTTGCGCCCTTTCATGGTCTTCCTCGCTTGCATATTTGCTGAGGTGTTCTCCCAGCAACTGAGCCACTGCCAATCTGCTTCGATGGGAAACTTGAGCCACGCCTGGCAGGTGCGGTGAAGCCATGTGAAGCCCATAGATTTTAAGGAGAATCACAGCACCGATTCAGAAAAAGAGCTTGTTGGTTTCATTGAATTTCCTACACTAAACTTCCAAAAATGTCGTTGTTTGATGTTGTTTGCTGATGTTTGCTGTATCTGTGAATATCTGTGAATCTCTGTGTGCTTTTCCCATCCTGGGATGATTGATGATTCCGCCACCGAACATCCACCAGGTACCGAACATTGCAGCTTCCATGGGGCCGCCTGCGCCGCTTGGGCCCTCTGCGCCGCTTGGGCCCTCTGCGCCGCTTGGGCCCTCTGCGCCGCTGGGGATATCCGGGGATTTTTGTTGGCGCCACAGAGGGTTCTTGGGACATCAACTGGGGGGTCTTAGACGTTTGATATGGTCTGATCATTGATCCTAGATTTTTGGCTGGTGAATGTTGGTGATGTATTTCATGCTATATGTCCCATGTTGATCCATGTTGCACATGTTGATCCCTAGGATGAGTTTAGCCGAGGTTGACAAGAACCAGGAGATGTGTGGTAGCAACCCGAGGCAGATGGGTCATGGGTTTGGGGGACAAATCCAAACAAAAAAAAATGCCATTGAGTCCCAATGGGTGAAGAGATGGCTGATATGCAACTGATTCAAATATATAGATGATTCATGAGAATCCTGAATCCTGATGTAATATAATTTGATATTATATATATATATACGTATATATATATATACACATACACATATATATATATATATACACATTATCATATAATATCATATAGATGGGTATCCAAATATCATCTATCCAGGAAACGGGCCGCAAAGCGTGACCTTCGCTTCCTGTCGCTCATGGTCACCCGTTCGAGTGGAGCGCTGTTGGGCGGTCCCTTGTTGTTTTTTAGGATGGACTGTTGCAGATATCCTGGAGAAGATTTATCAGAAATTTGGGTGTAAACTTACCATGGTTACCATGGTTTCCTGAATGACTCCATCGAAGATATCATGCATTCATTGGTTCATTTAAGACAATATTTGCGGGAAACTCTACGGTTCAAACCAGCTAATGACAGATGTGTTTGGATAGATGGTCCCTTACTCACAGTTTGTGTGAATCATTGAACTTACAGGCGAATATCCGCAGGTGGATTCACGAAAAGACCATGGATTTGCTGACACCTGCAGAGAAAATATGATGTCCTGCAGAGATTTTTGGCAAGTGCTAGCAGCTATGAACATCAAATATGAAGCAAATGTTCTTCATTGTTCTTCTATTCCACCAAGCTACCCAAAAGTAAATCACTGTCAAACTAATTAGTCGAGAATGTTACAATGTTGCTATTTTGGGATATTTTGGGCTGGTAGTTTCCATTGTCTGGGTCAGGAGCCAGACTTGGTTCCCGGCCGCGCGTGGCTGTCGCCAAATTCCAAGCAGCAGGACGGTCTCAGCCTGTGATTTTCAATAAGTGGTTTTAAATCCTCTATATATTCTATCTGCATCTATGACATTATGATACTATAATATACTATATATTTTAAGATATGTGTGTAGTTCCAAGTATCTACAGTCCATGCAACAAGAGGATCCCGTCCCAACCAGCACCTTCGCCCTTGGCTCTGCAGGATCCTGCAACCTTGGGATGGCCTCCTCCCAAAGCTGACAGCTGCCAGATGCTTCTGGAGCCAACCACAGGGCAGGCTTTGAAGGTGGGGAGATGTCCACTGTCCAAGGTCAAGCCGGAAGCGCTGGAAGCAAGCGATCAAGCAGATCACCAGCCATCACCAGCCCCTTTTAGACCGCTCTACCCACGGAGTGTATGACACTCTGCACACCGTTGGCCGGGTGTGGGGCCCAGGTGATTTTCCATGGATATATTCTGTGGATCACCGAACTGAACACATGTGGCCCAAGATGGCACGTGCGAGTGGTCGCCACGCGCACTGGGCCGCCGCTGGAAACAAACACATGTAGTGCAAGGAGATTCCACACGGACCATCCGGCTGACAGCCAATTGGAGCAACTTGCAGCGCCTTGAGGCCAACCCACTCATGGTGCGTTGCGAGGGACCAGTCATTGGTCCGCCCCCAAGTGGATGACAGGAAGACAAATGGGCTAATGTGCTTCCTGGGGCGCCGGTTGCTGTTCCTTGTGCTACGTTTGCCAGCCGTGCCATTCAGCTGTGTGTTCGGTTAGATGGGGAGGCCATCTTTCACCATCAAAGGTCCTTGAATCAACTCATTCCAGGATCGGCCCTGTGGCTGATGAATTCAAAGTGATGCCGTTGAAATGGAGCACAATGGACCCACTGGACCCACCCATTCTCACCAACCGGGGTCTCAATCCAAGGTAGTCAGTAACAGTTAGGGGCCCATCATGGCAGGAGCGACAATCCCATCACCTTGTCGCCTGCCCCGTGCACCGATGAATGCACTGTGACTGTTCTTGTACAGGGTTGAAAACTAGATCAAAGATATGAAAGGTGTATAAAGGCATCGGCATCAAGTATCTTAAGTCTTCTGCAGAGTGGAATGCCTTCAATTGTTTTGAGATGTTGATCAGTGAATCCAGTGTGGGCCTATGGCATCCTTGGCTGCGGCCAGCCATCGGCAGGCACGACAGCCATATCCCAAAGCTGACGTTGCCGTCGCTGAAGGTGAAGGACTTCAGACTTTGAGGCGGGAAAGGATGGAAAATCCTTGGAGAAGCAGTTTAGCCGTTTAGCCAAAAGAAACAGGTGCACAATACTGATGAACATGATTGAACATGTATGAACATGTTGTATAAAGGATATAAAGGTGTATGCAAGTGCTGAATCAGAGGATGGTGGCTCTAAGGCGACATTGGCTGAATGATGCTGAATGCATCCTGTTAATAGGGCTGAATGCATCATTTTTCCAAATGCCCCACAGTGCCCCACGGCCCCGACCGAGATGGAGCCAGGGCAGAGAGATCTCGTTGCTTTTGTGAGGATTATTGCGGCCCAGTTTGCTCTTAGACCCAAAATTGTCTGAGAAAGGAAGATAGACCACAATTTATTGGAGCAAAGATGACTCCAAGGTGGCACCAGATGTCAATGAGATACAATGAGGTCCATGATGGTCCATGATGGTCCATGTAAACGCGATTGCGGTGTTTCATTTCTTCCTGATGGGCTTGGACGCCAAAGTGTGTCATGCCCGATCATCCTAGCCCCGCAGGACAGAATGATGCGATAGGAAAGGACTGTGAAGTGTGCATCCAACAATTATCCATAATTGTCCAATGGTTCAAAGTTGCTTGGAACACCAACATCGGGTCAAAAACTATGTGGTGCAACAAGCACGCAGTTGTACAAAGAGCCAATGTGTGCCATAAGCGGCGTCACACCTTTTGATGGATTCCATGATTCCATGGGGGATCCAGGACACTTTGGAAAACCACACCATCTGATCTATACATATATATATATTATATATATAATATATAATTATGATATGTGATAATCGAGAAATATGGACAAGCAGTTTTGAAGCGAAGACTGCGCCGAAACGCGGCTCATGAAACCCGGACTCCGCCATTTGTGGCTGCGTTTCATGCACCGAGAAAATTATTTTAATAGGACTGTATCTTATGTCGTTTTCCAATAGTCCCCGATCGCCTAAGTCAGGCAGCTTTTCAATGCTGTTGCAGACACTGCAGTGCCGGCGGACTGGCCTCTTGGGTAACCAAATCCTCCAAAAATTATCACTTTACTACCAAAGAATCAAAAAGATAGAAAAGTAATTTACCGCTGCGGCTATTTTGGAATTAGATTTTGTTTTTATCGATTCAGGTGTTGCCATACTGTGGTACCCTGTATGATCCCAGCCAACCTACAGCCCCGAGATGCCTCACGTTGGCTTCAATCACTGTGCGCAAAAGTATTGCTGGTCGCAACTGCAGTGGTGCATCCTCTAGCTCGTGCCAATGTGAAGAAAAGAGCCTCACCATGGGTGTCACAGAGGGTTCAGCCAACAAAGCAAAGAGTTCGCATCAACCAAGATAATGTCAACCCTGGATTGACAAACCCTGGTTTGTTCTTTTGGGGGGAGTTCTCCCCAAGAGGTGATAATCTATGATAACCTGCTACTAAAGTGAGCCCAGGGGGTTATTCATCCGGAGTTTAAGA
The DNA here is from genome assembly GCA_947184155.2 of Cladocopium goreaui. Classification (NCBI taxonomy): domain Eukaryota; class Dinophyceae; order Suessiales; family Symbiodiniaceae; genus Cladocopium; species Cladocopium goreaui. The sequence goes on from CAMXCT020004368.1 coordinate 198,414, forward strand.
GATGAATAGGTCGTTGATGATGATCATTCTGATATTCTAATCATTGCCACCCTTTGACCGCCGATCCGCTGCGAACGGAGGGAGTTGTACAGGAAGTCCCAAAACGATAGAAAAAACTACAAAAAGGTTGGATTTATGATATTTGATGATATTTGTGTTTTTGAATTGGATGTTACTTTGCTGTTTTTTCGTGAGATACTGAATATATTCAGATGTTTTTCTGAATATTGAAAGATATTGAAAGTGTCCAAGTCCAGAAATCTCTGCGTTCGTCGCCGCGCAGATCTCCAAAAAGTTCACTCACAGCCAGGCCTGGAAGTGGGATATGTCAGCCGGGTCAGCATGAGAAAGAAAAGTTTCGGGATAGATTGTTTGCAAAAGAGTTACAGTATTATTTATTATTATTATTGTTATTATTATTGTTATAATTATCATCATCATTATTATTATTACTACTATTATTACTATGATTATATATTGTGTATGATTTTTTCTGTGCTTATCTTAAGTGACAATTTCGACACAGTCGGCGCTCAGAGGGCTGGCCACACACGCTCGTTCGTTTCACTTAGGTGTATTTATATGGCAGTGTGTCAAAACCTGGTACCCCTGGTGAACATCAAAATAGCTGGGATTTATGGATGTTCATCCCATTAAAAATGGTATTAATAGGTATTGATCCATACCCATATATATATATATATGTGTATATCATATATGGTTCAATGGTCCATCGATGTTTGGTCAGCGCCAGGTGGCAGGTGTGCTGGTGAACTTGGACCCCAAAAGTCCAAACGCAGCTTGGATCCAGATGCAGCATGCTGCAGCTAAGGGCGTGTTCTTTTCTTTTGACCTCCTGTGTTTGTGAATCCTGGCACCACATACATATTTAATTGCCTTCGGCAAGCCCGCCGGCCATAGAGAGGTGGCCCAAAGGGAGTTTGATGTGCAGCTTCTGTGTGTAAAAGCGTCTGTGTGTAGAAGCTTCTGTGTCTAAAAAGCTTCTCTGTGTAAAAGTGTCTGTGTGTAAAAGTGTCTGTGTGTAAAAGCTTCTGTGTGTAAAAGCTTCCGTGTGTAAAAGCTTCTGTGTGTAAAAGCTTCTGTGTGTAAAAGTGTTTGTGTGTAAGAGCTTCTGTGTGTAAAAGTGTCTGTGTGTAAAAGCTCTTGTGTGTAGCAGCTTTGGTGTGTAAAAGCATCTGTGTGTAAAAGCTTCTGTGTGTAAAAGCGTCTGTGTGTAAATGGTTCTGTGTGTAGAAGTGTCTGTGAGTAAAAGCTTTTGAGTCTAAAAGCTTCTGTGTGCAAAAGGTTCTGTGTGTAAAAGCTTATGTGTGGAAAAGCCCGCGTGTAAAAGCTTTTGTGTGTAAAGCTTCTGTGTGTAAAAGCTTTTGTGTGTAAAAAACACCAATAATCCTTCACTCTGCTGGGGGAGAGCTTTTTGGACGGAATCCGGGAAAGCCTCTGTGTGTAAAAGCTTCTGTGTGTAAAAGTGTCTGTGTGTAAAAGCGCCGGTGTGTAAAAGTGTCTTGTCTGTGTGTAAGAGCTTTTGTGCGTAAAAGCTTCCGTGTGTAAAAGCTTCGGTGTGTAAAA